>SMLS01068874.1:0-60001 GCA_004785975.1 Popillia japonica
TTTTTTTTTGCTAAAGAAAATCGTTTAGCCCAAATCCGACACTTCTATCGTATTGTCAATTGCATATTGTGATATAATCAGATTGGGATAATGTTTTTAATTCAGAAAACTACGGAAACAGTAACCGAGATGATCTTAATAACTAAAATACATCGTTAATACTTGAAAAATAATAAAGGGTACGGATTATCGTAAAGAGATTACAATTTTTCGTTTTTTTTGTTCCAAATTTGTTACATCTTCTATTTAAATAAAGTTGAAGCAAGTTACCATTACTAATTACCAGATTGTCCTCCTAACAAACTCTTGAATTAAACGTAAAGTGAATTTGAAATCGACACACCTGTCAAATGTTGACGTTTAAATCTGTTTGCCGATCTGTAAAAGAAAGATTATTACTGCAAATCAGTAATAATTAAGCATATTTAAACTCTTTATTATCGTAACATACCTATTATAATATCCATGTACAAAAGAATAAGGTTCTTCACAAATTTCATTTGACGCAAACACATTCAGTTCACGTAAGGTCTAAAATTGAGAAAAACAATCTCTCCAAGGAAAGTTAGGTCCCGAATTGAAGATAAGAACGTCAAGAACACAATCCCAGTATCAGTTTCCAGAGAAAATCTCAAATTACCTCAAATTTTGCGAAAGCATCTTCAAAGAGCAGAACCTGAAAGAAGCCGATTTAATAATAATTTAATTTAATTTAAATTAATACCAGCAAAGATTCTTAAATACGGGAAACACGAATATCCTCTTCATTTTACAATCCAAAAATAGGTTTCGATTTTGTTGTAAAATTTTTTCGCGCTTAGATTCCGATTCGTTTTTGTTTCTGTAACGCCGTTAAAATTCCACCAATGGGACGTGGAGTTTTTGTGAAAAAGTTGAACGATGTTGCGACAAAAAAGAACCATTCTAGTCCCTAACATGGAAGCAGTCATCACGTTCTCTAATTCGTATAAAAAACTAAAATAAAAACTTAACTTTGAAAAATAATAGTGATAACATAACCTGAACAAACTCAGACCTCAAGCAGGTTTTATTAACCTACACCTATTAAAGTGTTTACGAGAATAGAAATTTAATTTTTACATCATACATTCTACATTTACTGATTGAGACTATCCCGAATTCATCATTTCCGAGAAAAAGACCCTTCGCGAGAAAATTCCAAGATATCCAGGCACCAGTAACGACAAAGATCCATCCAACCGATTCCAGATGCGAGGAAACCCACTACCTGAATTCCCGAGACACACAACTACCTAGTACTAGTAACTTCGTTATACCTAAACACAGTCTCAGCACCTATGAGAATAATCCCGTATACATTGGTATCAAACTTTTTAATAAATTAGATTCGAAGATCAAGAACATTAGAAATGACAAAATATTTGCTCGAACGTTAAAAAGCTACCTACTTGAAAAAAGTTTTTAGAGCATAGATGAATATTTTTGCTAGTTGAGCCAAGCTGCTTATATGTATTTAAATATATGTATATGTACGTACATTTACAAGTACTTTAAAATTGTTATTATAATTGTTTCTTTTTTCTCTTTAGATAAGTTTTCGTATTCGTAATTAGTTAACGGATTTATCCTATACCTACTGTACAATTTTTTATGTACTATGTGGTCCTTTGGATTAAATAAATATTTTATTATTATTATTATTATTATTATTATCATTATTACCGGTATCGAAGAATTAAGGTTAATCAATGAACGTCACATAAGGACCAGATAGAAAGATTGTTCTAATAACATAACTATCCATTTTTAAAATTTTTATCCTTTGTGAACTGAATTTTATAATACTGATCATGAGAAAACTTGAGTCATTTGTAATTTTCTATGTTTCATCTAATATTAATCTACGAAGTTAATTTTATTTTCTTTTGTGTTCGGGTTTAATTACCATTTTATAATCATAAAAATCCTTATATCACTGTATTGTTTGTTAAGCTCTAACAATTCGGTTCAAGGACTAGGGAAAAACTTGGCAAACAAACCTAGTCAAGAGCTTAATTTGATAAAATTCAGTCGTGATTAGGTGATTAAATTATTATAAATAATACTCAAATTTTCAATATATGTTCTAAAATTGACCCCTTTATTCTCTCTTTAATGTATGTATATCATCTCATATATTAATTTCTTTTGATAGCTATTTTATTATTTTTTTAATCTTAACATCTTCAAAATCAAAGTTATGTCGTAATTCTTTAGAATGCTTACACAAAACAGTTTCCCCGGTTATGTTATGCGTTATAGTGTATTGATGGTTATAAGGTCGTTTTCTGAAGTATTGTCTAGTCTGACCTACGTAACATTTATCACAGTCTTTGCATTCTAATTTATATACGACATTACTTTGCATGTAAAATTCAACCTGATAATTAAGTGTAAGCAAACAATCTTGCTCAAGATCCTCCATTACTAAATTTGCTATTACAGCAGATAATGGAGAACCCATTTCAGTTATGAGTATAGGGTAAATTTGTGAGGCTATTGAATTATTACTTTTAACTTCTTAGAAACAGACTCGCCTGTATAATTACTATTTAACCAACTACTAATTAGTTGATTATTTTCACTTTGAATTTTGTTTGTGGGATCTTTTTGTAACTTAACTTATGTGTTATTGTCATTTAATAATGAATTCATTTTGGCTTCGTAATAATAGTCTTTTCGCCTTTATCGATTTATCAGCAACATAAGATAAGTACATAAAGATCAGAAAATACAGCTCAAATCTGACGCCTTTATCGTGTTAAGCATGCTCAATTACATACATATATTCAAAATTTCAACGAAATCGGAGAGGTAGAGACTTTTTTCAAAAAATGCAAGGCAATGGAAAAATGAGAATTTTTGACAATTGTTGAAGGACGTTCGGTTTCGTTTAAATTGTGAATACATAATTATGTAATTGATCATGCTGAATACGGCGAAAGTGTCGAATTTGGCCTAAAGGGCTTTTTTGGCCAAAAAATATATAAATAGCATCTGGAATTTGGAATTGTAACTGCTATTTTTACATATTTTTTGGCCAGAGAGGTCTTTAACTCGAATCTGATATTTGTATCGTATTCAGCAATAGTTAATTTCATGTGTATTCAAGATTTCAAAGAAATCGGAGAGGTCGAAATTTTTTTCCAACGGAAGGGGTGGGTATGTATGGAAAAATATGAGGATTATGGCAATCTTCGAAGGGCGTTTTGAATACATATATGTAATTGAACATGCTGCATACGATAAAAGTGTTAAATTTGGGCTAAATGGCTTTTCTTGGCAAAAAAATGTATAAATAGCAGTTAGATAGCTCAAATCTATAGGTCTACAATAGCTACATAAAATCAGTTTAGAAACGTCTAAACATTCTCTTGACCAGTTAGGTAATACGTTATTGTAAGTAGTACGACCATCCCGAGATGTAATCCGTTCACATCTGACGTATCACATAACAACACACTCGAGATTTTTTTATTCGTTCGCGCACAATGACTCCTATGGAAACTGTTAGACGTCAGACGGAAACGACATGACACACAGACGAAATATAAAACACGCTATCAAAATAGCACGTGCGTTTCAAAGTTTGGCGCACTTCAGTTTGTCTATCTTCTTTTCTTTTTTTCAACGATTATAAACGTAAATAAAGACCAAACAAGCAGGTGGTGGAAACGAAACGGAATACTCTTTAATAGTTAGCCTAATGTAGGTTACAGATGCCATTGCAAATAGGTCACAAAAGATGCGAAAACTTGATAGGTATGTAGGATATATAATATGTAATAAATTACATACACATATGTATATATATATATATGTGAGTGTATCAGGTTTGCAAAGTGGCGATATTAATCCGTAAGAAGCATTTGCGACTAATGTAGGGGTTGTATTTATGTAGCATTAATCAAGATAAGTATATGCGTTTTCATAATTAATTTGAATAATTTTTTCTATAATATTTAGGTGGCACCATTCAAAACGCAAATACTTGGGGCGGTTGCTGCGTTAGACGTCGGCGCTTGATGATGATGCTGGTCTTCTTGGGTAATTACGGCCGTATGCCATTGTATAGTCATTTCATACACTTTGTTTTCTCTAATGTTTTATATGTGTGGCGCCAAACGACGAATTCTGTATACGTTTACAGTTTTTTTTGGCGCCCGCACAATTACTTCACAATTAATGAGTTGTGATTCTTAAAACTAAATTTAAATTCTAATGTACTAATATATACAGTCTGGGATATGGGAACATTTTGTATAACCGCAAATTTATTCAGGGTTTAGCGGGGTAACTAACGCCAATCTGCGCATTCGGAGTGGTTACCTAAATCTTGAATAAAATCAAAATTACACTTCCCATTACAACCTCCTTCATAGTTTGTCGTTTAAGAGAAAAATTTTTGCAAATTGGGGTAGTCCTGGAGTTCAAGAGAGCCTCTCCATAGAATATCTTTAATTATTTGAACTAGAGGATGCCACATATGTATCTCTTGAAACAACTGCTTGACTGCTTTTAAATGACTCAAACCAGCTTAAATTTGTTGTTAATGACAGGGGGGTTTTCAGATTCAATTTAGTTGATGCTCTTTACATCGTGTCATCTCTGCTTCCTGGTCTTTATGGCAAATAATGTAGAGCCAGCTTTTAGCTTTGGAGCTTCTAGCTGATACAAAATAATAGCACGTCTAAAATTCTGGATTTAATCTAGTGTTCTCGTGAGATATGACCAAGTCAGATTCAGAAAGTTAGCTTCCGTTTTTTTTTTTTTTTTTTTTATTATAAAGATCGCTACTTAGTTCTGTTTCTATATGAGCTTGTTTATTTCAAGATATGCTTAATAAGTCAAGAAAAATCTGTCATTTGAATCGTAGTCTTCTTGTAGAATATATAATTGCTCCTTTCTATCTTCATTCCCAGTAGGAATCTTTGATTAATACCCATCTCCGTCTTTATGATCCTTGCCAAAAGAATAAATGCATCTATATTAATTTGTACATCAGCTTTGTGTGAATTTTAGAACCAAACGTCGAGCCAAAAGTAGATTTTGTTGTCTCATCTTAAACAAATGAGTGTAAATAGTCATAGAGGGTGTGTACTGCTTCATGCAAAATTAGGTAGTAAATTTTGATTCTAGGTCATATAGGAGATCAAATATAAACAGCAGAAATCTTCTGGATGTAAGAACACAGTGGAATCTATTTTTATACAGTTGGAACTCAATAAGTTTATAAAGCTAGAATCCAAGTACGATTTATTAATCTTTACTAGAAAACTGGACTACCAGATGGTGTTGATTTTTTAGCTATATCCAAAAAGCCACCCTCGTTTTCCAATGGAAAACACCAATGCTTATATAGTGGATTAGAACTTTACCGATTGGCTTCTTTTAAATCCAACGTACTTCTTTTTAGATGTGATAGTTTGGGCCTTTCTGAAACAACGAGGATGAATATTTTCCACGTGGAATCACCTTGCACTTCCTTAAAGCAATTCAAAAAGAATGATCTGCAGAGACAGAGTTCATACTATCGTATTTAGTCAAAGAAGCTGTGAGTCGGATTCTGAAGTACCCAGGATGGGTTGCATAAACTGTGCCCACCAGGATGGGGGATGATTGTGATCATCAGTGTTAACAAAGGAATCCTTATTCTATAACTTTTCATTCAGAAGGCTGCGTATTGGGAAATAGATCTGGAGGTTAATACCGTGATGGCGGATACTGCCTCAGACTTTAGTTTCTAGATGTTGCTGATGTTAGGAACAGCCACCTCTAAGTGAGGACATTGATAAAATAGTCTGCCAATGGTTGCTTAATTGGTTGAGGGAAGCGAAAGCTCAATTTATTCATTCCAATTAAAGTTTGGTTTCACACAAATTAAACCTCCATTCGCTAGAACCTGTTCAAGTATACAGTATATATACAGTACACAAATAATAACCGTTAAATTAAAATATATTTATCTATTAACGTTGAAAACATACACATATTAGACAGAATAGAATATTCGTTATAACCAAAAATTATGCACGAACTATGTATATTTCTCCCGAAGAAAACTAGTTCTGATGAGTCTGTTAGAATAGAAACGGATACATTCTATTAGAGAATTTGTTATTCAAATCCGATCTATTGATATACAAAAACTACTAACGAATATATGCAAAATTCGATGTAAGTGGGTTATCCGCTGACGCATAAAAAATCACCTGGGGAGGGTTAACACAAGCATAGGGTAATGAAGTAGCATGAAGAGGAATATTATTTTAAAACGTGATCGAATTGTCGAGTCACCATCACTTAGAACGACTAGCGGAGTGCTCTTTTAATTTATTTCACATGTCATGCAAATTACTCTGACTTGCGATATTCTTCCATTTTTCCACTGTATTAGTGTTGAAATTTAGCAGCACTTGGTAATAATTATTACTTTGGTAAGTGCTACGATATGTAATAGGAATTTTATTATCATTAAATATTTAATATATTCTTTTCTTATGTAAAAGAAATCAGGTATACGTATACCTATACTTCCTGGTAAATTATTCAAAGAAAAACCCGGATACTCCACTGCATCTTCATGCATTTTAATCAGTCTAACTAGTAATTAATTCATGGTCTTCGCCTGTTGGGATCCCAGATAGATTTTGCGAAAAAATCGTAGGCAGGTAAAATTGTATTGTGCCCCGGAATATCTGGGGCACCCTGTTTAAAATACTTCCATTTACATCTGAATACAAGTTAGCGCTCCACGTGATGCGACCAACAATAGATAATCTAGGTCGGGTACACCCTTGTAAAAAAAACTGTAATAAATAATAGTGTGCGAGCACAGCGATCTAAACAAGAATAAACTACAAGCGGTACCTACTGGGGCTGTTTTATGTATGTACGTCAGTACCATATACAGTGCTTTCGAATAGTAACGAATAAATTCATTATATCTGAAATTGAGACTTTTTCGAAGAAATCCTCTGACATGTCTATTTTGTTTTAAACAAAGGTACTTTTCGACATACGACCCATACTTGTGAAGTAATCGTCATTCGAGATATGACGTCATTGATAATTTTTGTAAATTGTAACACTCAATTTCGACGATGCCAATTGAAAGAGCGTCATTCTATGTACACATCGTCAGAAATTATGTTTGTCTGAACTTGAAATCCTACTTCTTTTGGTTTTTTTTTTGTATTTCTAATCGATTTCGATGTTTCGTTTGGCAAAAGCTTGTTTGAGCTATTTATTGAGTAGTGACTTTGTCATTTTACTTACATAAAATGGTGAACTGAACGAGAACGAACTGAAATTCTTTGCATGATCGGATTTGGAGACAGGATGCGCATCCAACAAGAAGTAGTTGAATTCTTCAATGAAACTCACCCTGGTCGGCGACCCATTAGCCAGAGCATAGTAAGCAATATTAAGTCTAAGTAGGAGGGCTACGTTACTACGGCGCCACTTGACCTTTGACCCCGCGAAGCAGGTTTTAACCGCTAATTGGCACCGCTTTCTAATTAAGCTTTCTAATTAGCCTTTCTAATTGACGGAATTCTGCGTGGAATGTTGATATTTTGGCCCTGAAATGGTTTCACTCGCATTATTTAGGTAATTATTCTAAAAATTTTGGAAAATGTTACAAAATATTTTACTTTCTAAGTAATTAATGTTCTTAAAGAATGCTGTGTCGGCGTAAATTTTACTTTAGTAATTATTTTCTGGAAATTGTAGCGAAAGTTTAAAAATATTTTACCTTCTAAATAATTAAGGGTCCTAATGAAACGTCACTGTTGGAATGTGCGATAGACTCCCTAGAAGAATGCGATCTAATGACTGGAAATTTTAGAAAATATTTTACTTCCTAAATAATTAATGTTCTTAAAGAATGCTCTGTCGGCGTAAATTTTACTTTGATCAAACCTGATAATCAGGTCTGATAATCAGGTCAGATTATATCAGGGATCAATCGGGTCTGATATAATTTGACCTGATTATCAGACCTGATTATCAGGTCTGATCAATCGGGTCTATTGAAGTGAAACTCACGCCGCAGTGACGTTTCATTAGGTACCTTAATTATTTAGAAAGTAAAATATTTTTAAACTTTCGCTTCAATTTCCACAAAATGATTACTAAACTAAAATTTACGCCAACACAGCATTCTTTAAGAACATTAATTACTTAGAAAGTAAAATATTTTCTAAAATTTCCAGTCATTAGATCGCATTCTTCTAGGGAGTCTATCGCACATTCCAACAGTGACGTTTCATTAGGACCCTTAATTATTTAGAAGGTAAAATATTTTTACACTTTCGCTACAATTTTCAGAAAATAATTACTAAAGTAAAATTTATTTTTATATAATTTCTTTAAGAAGATTAATTTCTTCGATACGGATACGAAAGTAAAATATTTTGTAACATTTCCCAAATTTTTAAAATAATTATCTAAATAATGCGAGTGAAACCATTTCAGGGCCAAAATATCAACATTCCAAGCAGAATTCCGTCAATTAGAAAGCTTAATTAGAAAGATTAATTAG
This sequence comes from Popillia japonica, assembly GCA_004785975.1. Taxonomy (NCBI): domain Eukaryota; kingdom Metazoa; phylum Arthropoda; class Insecta; order Coleoptera; family Scarabaeidae; genus Popillia; species Popillia japonica. The sequence continues at coordinate 8,567 of SMLS01068874.1, forward strand.
AAAGCGGTGCCAATTAGCAGTTAAAACTTGCTTCGCGGGGTCAAAGGTCAAGTGGCGCCGTAGTAACGTAGCCCTCCTACTAGTCTAAATTCCGTAATTTTGGACATGTTCGTGATTCACCTAAATCTGGTGGACCCTCAAAATCAGAAGAAGATCAACTGAGCGTTTTGTTGGTTTTTTGAAATAAATTACAAGAAAATCATCACTCAATACTTAACCAAGTGGCTTCCGTTTTCAAGATGGCACCGTCAACAGTTCACAAAATTGTGAAAAAAGCAAAGTATCATTCTTATAAAGTATGTCTTCTTCATGAGCCATCTGAAGACGACTTTGATGGCGAATTCAATTCTGGGAGCAAATGCAAGAGCTATGCGCTAATGATAATAATTTCGTAAAAAACGTATTTTTTTCTGACGAGGCTACGTTTGCTTTGAACGGCCATGTTAATAAGCAACACTGTCGGTATTGGGTTACCGGGAATCCCCCGATGGATGATGAAGTATCGCACACAACACCTTCAGAAGGTGAATGTATGATGCGGCATAGTCGCAGGAAGAATTCTGGGTCCTTATTTTTTTGACGTGAACGTAACTGGTGGAAGATATTTGGAGTTTCTTCGAGCCGACCTTATTCCCGAATTAATAAATTTATATCCAAATGAGGAAAGTGATCTTCCGAAAAATGACATTTTCTTTCAACATGATGGTGCACCTCTCCATTATGCAGCACCCCAGTCCGTGCTTATTTGGATGAAGTGTTCCCGATCGAGTGCCCAGCCAGATCGCCATATTTGACATCCCTAGATTACTTCTTCTGAGGATAATTAAAAAGCAAAATATACGTTAGTAGGCCGGCGAATTTAGAAGAATTAAAAGAAAGAATTCGTTATTGACTATGTTCAACAACAATTTATTAATCGTTTTGGTTACGCACTGTATATGTGTTATGTATGTGTATGCATTTTTGGGTACAGTATTGTATTATATATTCGATAGATTAAATTTGTGAAATCTTTAGTTGAAGGTCAATGCAAGGACGGTTTTGACGTGTAGTCGTGATCTCCGTAGATTACATACATAAAACTACATTCTCCACTATTAACTCCCCACATACATTGATCGATTTTGTCGCTTTTCATCAAAATTTCTAAGAGACTATTATCCATTTCCTGGACAGCTCAGCAATCAAAAGATGCGACGACAATATCGAAGGAAAATATTTTCATTAGCAGTTCATTCATGTCCGGCAGCGAACAAATATTTAGCTTTAGAGTGTATCAGTAGCGGTACCTTACAGCTTTCCATACGACGGCCGGCGCGGATGACATACCGACCACACATTTTTAACACATGTTTTCTTAAAAGGACACTAAACGCGGACGCACACACGGCCACGAATTCACCATAAAAGAGGTAATATATTTTGTAAATACGCCTCCTTTACGCTTTCATTATTCCCTTTATTTGCATCCCGTGGAAAATGGCTTTAAGTAGATATGTAAATGGACGATCTATAGAGACACGCTTAAACATGACGTAGTCGAACGAACAATCGTAATATTTATGTCGCAACATTTATATTGCTCGATGTAACACTGTTGTTATTGCACGGGTAAATGCTAAAATTTTATAGCGAGCTTGTGTTGGTTGATTTTAACACGCTGCATGCGTAACATCATCTACTTTTAATAAATTTATGTCCTTTAACGGGCCCGTTTTGAAACTGGGAGTTTGCTGTGAGTTCGTTTACGCGTTCTTTTGTTAATTGTTTTTTATTATGTGTAACTGCATTAATAATTAGGAAGCGTTGATATCTCGAACACTTACATCTGTTTGCATTAAAATAAATTCAATATTCGTAGGTATACTAAATTCAAGTTGTGATTCCCGTTATTGCTTAATGTTATGCTTTTAGTCAAGGAAGTCGCCAGGTAGTATGTATTTTTTGTTTGCTGACATTTCGACTGTCGAGTATAATGTTGTTCTAACTCCACTTTCGATCGAAATTGAGAGTATGATGACATTGTGATCTAACGCCTCAGTTTTACAGGTTTTTGTTCAAAGCTTATTGATAATAGTGGTCTAAGTGCATAAGAATGGGTATATTGTTTGTATGTATTCTAAGTGGATTCTATACTAAATTTTCCGAATAGGACTGTTATAACTCCAACTTTCAACAACACTTGAGAATATAAAAGTTCTAACTCCGTTGACAATAGGAGTTAGAGCAATGTTATTCTTTCCGGTTGTTCGAACATGGGCAGTTAGATCATTCTTATTTTGACACCCTTGTATATTTACATGAGCACATTTGTGTAAAAAAAATAAATAAAATGTTACCTATCTAGTGAGTATGAAAACCAGAAGAAGCACAATAATTTGTCGAAGGCCCTTGAGAAAAAATGCATAGTGCACATCAGAGAAATGGAAGCTGCAAGGAAAGAAAAGTCAAAAATATAAAAAAAAAATCGGAATTTGCAAAAATTAAATGTTTTTAACCTAACTGGATGCGATACAGGTAATAACCGAGGTTACTGCATCATATGGTATGAACCAATGTCAGGAAGAACTGGAAATGGCATTGCTTTTGCTTTGGTGCAAATGCTTAAACAATGTGTTACACGTAAAGACTTTATTCAAGGAGTAATACTATGGGCAGATGATTGTGTACCTACAGAACAGACATTCGCACATGAGTGCAGCATTGCTTGAATATATTAATGAAGGATAATAAATAATTATCTGTTGAAAATCGAGGAAAAATTCCAGGAGCCTGGTAGCAGCTATGTACAAGAAGTAGATTCAATCCATAGCGCTATAGACAGATCTTTCGCAAGAGTCAACATTGTTAGTCCATTGTATTTAGTGAGCAAATTTCTGAAAGTTAGAGCAAGAAATTCGTATGTAGCTTACCCGGCGAAATCAGAAGCCTTTTCGTGCTGTAGCTATAAATTTAGGATAAACTAATTGCAACAGAAGCATGTATAGAGTCCAGTCCATGTAGAGTTTTAGAAATCACTCTTTAATGAGGGTCTAAAGAAGACCACTTGATTATCTGACGGAGCAGGCTCTTCTCAAAAGTAGAAGCAAACAAAATCAAAACGACATTGGCAGCAAAAGTAATAAGCTGTAACACGAATAAAATAAACTTAATTTAAAAGATTTTTGTGACTTATGTTAGTTATGCTAGCTTTTGGCATGAAAGTATATACTAAATAAAGTTTATTTCGAGTAAATTATGCCTGACTGTTCTGAGTTAGAACATCATTGCCAACCTAAAACAAAAGTACCTAAAGACACGTAATTTGTTCTAATATTGCCGCGGACATTGTACTGCTTTGTGGCTGAAAGACATACATCTGTAGTTTATTATGTCAGTTTTTGTATACAAGTCGTTATTTTTTGGTTATTGACTTTTTCTAGTAATTTATTTATTGTTGATAAGATAGAGATTGGCCTATAATTTTCTGGGATACTCTTTTCGTGTTTCTTAGATATTGGTATTATTATTGTTACCTTTAGGTAGGTAGTCTGGATATGTTCCATGTTGTAGGATTTTGTTGATATGTGCGCTTATTATCGGTGCTAGTTTGCTTCTGTTCTGTTTTATTATGGTGTTTGTGATTTTGTCGAAACCAGGTGTTTTGTGATTATTTAGGTCTTTCATTATTTTTGTAATATCTTCCTTTGTTTGTGCCATTGAATTCAATTGGTGTTATATTTTTCTTTGTTGTTATTGTTGTTTGTGGTAGTGGATCTGTATGATATTTTTTTGGTAAGAAATGAAGTCTTTCCTTTTGTTAAAATGTAAATTTCAAGGAGCATTTTCTATTTTTGTAATCTCGATGTTCTAGAAATACCAAATCTTATATTTGTGTCAGTGAAATATCATCTTGGAATTTCCATTTATATTTGCTTATTTGGCCATCCCTTTTCGTATTGCGTACGAGGAGACACCAGAAATTATGTAGTGGAATCTGGCATTTACTTACCAAATAAAAATTGAATTTGTTTAGTTTATAAACTGTAAGTTATCATTATTGTTTTAGTGGTCTTTCGAACACTATAAAACAAAAAAAAAACTAGTGCTGGAGTTATAAGCACAGTATTCAGCACCACACATCAGCTACATAGATCGAGGTTCATTATCTTTCAATTGAAATTATCATCGAGAGCACACAAGACTACACAACTACACAAGATTGTTTGCAAAATAAGAAGTTACCCAAACCAGCTACTAAATATTGCAGTATTCAAAAGAACGTATTCATAACCAGTAGGACAGACCAAGTTTTCGCAAATTATAACATGGAGAAACTCTTTCGATGAATTGTTTTAGTGCCTTCAGGGAGACGTTTAAATAAAAATCAAGTTAGTAAAAGTAGGGCTAAAGAGCATACATAAGAACACATATTCTGTCCAAAGAGTGTGAATTTCAATCTTGATTGGTTGAAGTTGACTTGGTATTCAATATTCATGCGGTCTAGATCTAGATGATTGGAGAATAGATAATCAAACTGTATTCTAACTTTAAGTCCAAGTAATTTAGAATCTACTTACTTCATACTATTAGTGAACTAGTTCATTATTCAGACACAGCAGTCCTGACATTTAAGAAAATTAGAAAAACAACGACTAAGAGCTGTTTTGGATGTACTTCTCCAATTTACTCATTCGCAACTAGCTACAGCAATAGACTAATGATCTTACCTAACTTGAGTTAGCGATTACAAAAGGGAAAATTTAGATTCGTCTTTTTGCCTTGAAAATTTTTTGCTCACACCACCGTACTTACTTCTGCCATTGCCACATTACTTTCATTATGTTCTCAAAATATGAAGCAATCCCAGGATATTACCTTTCTTGTAGACTATCTCACACCCTCACGCTCCCTGGATGGTATTTTTTCCGTTAGATTGCTGGCTTCATTCTTTGTAGAAGTTATACCAATCATGTTTGGAGAAATCTCTTCACAAATCGTCTAAAAAGATAGTATATGTTCGGTATTTCCGAAACATAGTTTTAATTTTTGAATTTGTTGTATTTCCCGCCTATGTTCTTAACCAATGGAATTATAGATTAGATTTTTTATGTTAGATATATATTGGTTTTCTAACCGTTTTTCGAAAGTTTTCGATTGTGTCGTTGGTTCAGTAGGAGCTACTTCCTATTTTAACCGAATATACATATATTATATTTTTAACATAAACGTGTGTACATAGTTCAATATATGTACTTCGTATAAGTAAAAAGCGTAGTATTATTTATACACACCACGGTATCTACAAGCCGTGGACAAACATAAGTGAAAAACACCAGCGATCAACCACCATAAGTGGCACGTTCTCTACAGTATACTTAAAGACAATCCCTCTGCCTAGATAGCCACTATATCATAACTTAATTCAGATCTACATACTTGAGTATTTGGCAAAGACGTGCATTTTGGAACATATATATTTCACATTTAAACCAAAACATCATAGTGGCTTGTTCGTAATACAAAAGAACACAATCAGAATGAATAAATTAAAGCTCTAAAACTGTTTTAAAGAAAGCGAAGACCACCAACTAACAAAGGAGCTAGAATTTTTGTGGTAGCAAACATTAATTTTGATGGGCATATCTATGAAATTTAAAGTTCATTTCTTCATCTTAAATTACAGGGACCATAAAGGACAAAATCCTTTTCGTATATTCATCATTAGCCAATATCCCACGATGAAATGGAGCCATAAATTTGTCGCTGATCTGCGTATTGATCAAACTAAAACGTATAATTACAGTAATTGACAAAATCGTTTGCATCTTCATAGCTTTTTAATCGGTTACAATGTAAGAAATAATTATCAAATTATATGTCATTTAAAATTCAAGCTTCATTAGAAGCGTATCCGAATAAATAGCAGAAATTTAATTAATACCTTGCATCACAGTTAAAAACATCTTAAGATGATGTAGTACTTATAAAACTTTAATCCACTTTGCATACAGATGCGTTTGCCTAAACACAGACCAATTACAATATTGAGTAACTAATTTCAAGAAATATATTGGAGACCATTATTCAAACGGGTGAAAGCGCGCACCCGTCTTCCAATTGGCTCCCTAGATAATAATACCAAATTCGTATTCGTGATAGACTAATTATTATCGTTCTATAAAAGGTGACGTATTATGTCATGATAGGGTGATCTTGTCGTTATTTTAAACGCGACGGTGTATTTGTAACCGTATTAGCTGCTAATTATATATTGAGGCGATCGCATTCCTTTATTCAAGCTCGAAGATGCTTGAATCTCGTTGTTGCTTCGGGTTTAACAATTTCAGATATTATCTTATATCGGCACATTCACGTTTAATTCAACTTATTCAAGTGTACTGTCAGGAGATAAGATATCGCTTCAATTGAATGAAATGCGTTCTGTGCATCAGATATGCAGATTATACGCTTTGAGAGGTCCAATGGGAGAAAGTGCCGTGTTGAACAGTAAAGTGATTTTAATTAATTTTTTTCTTGTAGCAAGAAGATGTTAGGTATTACATGCAAAATGAATTTTATTAACGACGAAACTGAGTTGATTTAGAGTACCACATCTTCTATTTAAATCCGTATAGTTGCACGGATATATTAACCTTAAAATCTTACCAGATACAATTCTTCCGTTTATATCTATAATATCGTGCAACTATACGGATTTAAATAGAAGATGTGGTACTCTAAATCAACTCAGTTTCGTCGTTAATAAAATTCATTTTGCATGTAATACCTAACATCTTCTATTTAAATCCGTATAGTTGCACGATATTATAGATATAAACGGAAGAATTGTATCTGGTAAGATTTTAAGGTTAATATATCCGTGCAATGAAGGCGGGGGCTCCAATCTTCTTCTTTAGAATAAAGACCGCCTATGGCTACCAGGAAATTATCGTAAAGATCAGGAATAAAATTTATATTTGTTACGTGTAAATTTGAAACAAACTGTTTCGCTTTGAGAGGACTCTAGAAATATTTATTACAAGCTACCGTAGCTAAAACGTAAACCGGCTTTTGCACTTATCCCTCAGGTATTGCATCGTTAACTAAAATAGGGGACAGTTGGGTAAAACGGGATACTTTGTGCTTGATCTTCAATATCGTTTTTGCCAAACATTTTTTAAATGTTTTATTGTTTCATATTTTTGATTAAGTTTTGCCCTTTCTATATGAATCAGTATTCTTATGATTTGGTAATAAATGTAGTGGTAATTTATAATTATTTGCGGAGGTGTCAAATATCCCGTTTTACCCTACCGGTCGGATAAAACGGGATGATAAATGCTTTTGTGAGTGCATTGCTTTTAAATTAAAATCAAACATGAAAACTTAAAGATTACTTTACTGTTAAAATCTAGAATATCGAGAATAAAAAAACTAAAGTAACTCAAACTTTTTTTCATAAATCTGTTCTGGAGAGAATGTTGGTGTATAGCGCCTCAATTTCTTCTTCAATGACTCTTTGCGGTTAAGCTCTGCAGTCCATATTTATTTAACATTAGCTTCAATAGTTGTACAAGGAACTTCTGCTTGGAGGAAGCCTTTAGAATTCCCAGAGTAGAGTATGTAAAACACTGGCACGTGCTCCAGGACATGTCCTATAGTATAATCCTGGTAGAGGTTACTTCTTACTTGAATCTTCTCAGAAAGTTTTCAAACTTTTTTGGATTAATTTCTAGTCCAGCCTTCTAAAGTTGCACTTTAACTGTATCAGGGATTTAATCCAAGATGGCTTTAGTAGTTTGATTGACCGCATTTCCTTTGCCATCGTCATAAGGTTTATTTCCTGCTTCTTAGAGGATCTGCAGAATTAATCCTTTACAAAATTTGCGAAATACATCTAATTCAATACCTATTATTTTAATCTTAGCAATTATTTCCCCCACAATAGAGAATTGGAGTTTCAGAAGACTTTTAGTGACCTCTTTAGCCTATTAGTGGGCAGAGTCCCTGTTAAGGAACCCTTAAAAAATCGTTAATTTCGTTTTTGTAGTGAGGATGTGAATTGATTCTGCGTAGTACACGCTTTGTGTAGACTCTAGCAGACGTGTCGGTGCTTTTTTGGCTAGGAACGGGAAAGTAATTATTTTTCAAAATTGTTAATATATTTTTTGTGCAAATTCTCGTTTGTAAATATTGAAATACATATATACGTTTGGTAGTTGAGAATCTCAATATGTAGTTGTAAGAATGTGTTATATTTCTTTAACGACATAAATGTAATGTCCCTTTTAGGGACCCTATCCAGGACGTCATTTTTGTAGATATTTTTCAGGCTTATATTGGCTCAGCTAATGGACTGTTTAGAGGACGATGACGATGCTCAAGAAACAGATATTTATCTTTTACTGCCAGAAAATGGAATGTCCCTTTTAGGGACCCTATCCAGGACGTCATTTTGAAGATTTTTGTAGATATTTTTCAGGCTTACATTGGCTCAGCTAACGGGCTGTTTAGAGGACGATAACGGTGCTCAAGAAACAGATGTTTATCTTTTACTGCCAGAAAATGGAAATGAAATAGAAGTAGACAGTGATGGGTCTGATGATGAGCATTAAGGTTATGTGAACCACTTGCCAACACGAATTTTTTGTCAAAGTGAAATTGTTCCCGCTAACGAAGATGAATTCGAACCTGGCGATATCAGAAATCTGCCTAGAATTTAAGAAACTACCAAATAACGACATTAGAGTTTTTTAATCCTTTTTTCGATGAAGAATAGAACCTTATATTAGATGAGGGCAACAAGTATGCTCATCAATACAATGAGCTTTATGTATTTTTTGGAGTACCTACTATTATTATCAGGCTATGGTAAATACCCAAACAAACGGTTGTATTGGTCCAGCGAAAATAATGTACCAAAAATTGTACAGAACAGTATGAGACCAAAAAGGTTTGAAAAAATTTTGAAATATATACATTTCAACGATAACACAAAACTGAACAAAAAAGACAGTACAAATTGAGACCGTTAGTTGAGTAAAAATTTTTTCATGGAGGTCTTAATGAAAATCTACAGACAGATGAAAGTATGGTTCTATACTATGGCAAGCACTAGGCGAAACAATATATTCGCGAAAAGGCAATCAGGTTTAGTTACAAGAATTGGGCCCTTTGTTCTAATATGGGACACATGTACATATGTACAGTTTCGAAATATATACAGGGAATAATTTTTAACAAAGAAAATCAATTTGAACAATATCTAGTACCTTCGAAGAAAGTTTGGAACGGCGTCGCGAGAGGAACATAGGTATTTTTCACCAATGATAATTCAATGCTTGTACAGTGGAAAGACAACAATGTTGTCATACTTGCCACAAATTTTGAAAAGAATGGAGTTACTCAAACATTTCGCAGGGACGGGTTGCCATATATCGAACACGTATCAGACAAAGAAAGTGGTATTGGCCTCTAGTGGTCTACTTGTTGGATGTCTCTGTCGTAAATAGTTGCTTACTCATGAAAGGTGCAAATGCAGAAATTTTATCTTTCTGAAGGTATCACTCTCAGTCTTTTGAAGTCATACGGAACAAACTCCCATAAAGAATGTATTTCACGACCTCTTCAAGATGTGCGTTATGATGGTATGAATCCCATAGTAATTTACCATGAAACCGATAAGTTGGAAAAATGCGAAAAATGACAGACAGCTCTCAGCTTCTATATTATTAAAAATGGGCAGTGTCCCTTAAAAGGGACGTAAAAAATATCGAAATTAAACATTTTTGAGTACAAAAATTATTTAGTTAGCACCTGTAATATAGATTTAAGAAAGAAAAATATAACAAAAGAATGTTTTCAGCTTTGTCCACTACTGGGTTAGTAGCATTTACCACCATCTTTCACGCCAAACCAAAATTCCTTCCAACAACACACCACCTCACCACTCCACCTTCACCAAAATCCCAAAAACTTTGCTCTTCGTTAATGTCTTCCTCAAATCGATGCAGTTTCAAGGGAATCAACTTAGAGTTGTTTGCATGTTTTTCCGTTGCTTTATGTGTGATTTTGATATCTCTGCACTATTGAAAGTTTTTTGTACTTACAGTATCAAAACGATTTCATTCCTTGGACTGGAGGGTCGTATCAATGTGTTACATTGTTTCTCATTCAGTTGATGATGACGAATTAATCAAAATTTGAGATGCTTGGGGCAATTTGTGAAGACTTTCTTTTTTTATGTCAAAAACACTAAAAGTGTTAATAGTGTCTGTCCGGTCGTCCATGCTAACATCTGTAAATGTTTGCCAATGGGCAAATAACGTCTAGGAAAAGAGGTGGATGCCATCGCCAAAAGCTGGACATTCAAGTTAGGTCACCTCAAGCAAGATCAACAACATTGGGCACCATTAAGAACAGCAACTTACTTGTACTGTTTAAGGAGATATAATAGCAATAATCTTCCAACATTCAAATGATCCACCGATTGTTAAAAATTGGAAAGTGATAATTGAATTGTACATAAATTATGTTAGAACTATTTAAGTATAAAATTTTAAATTAATATGCGAACGTATAACAGACAAGATTACCTATATTTTCCAATAACCATTATGAGCTTTTATCGAACCACTACTAAACGATGTTGCAACCCCATATAGAGATCCCAAACTTTGTAAACTCTCTCGGTAACGGCACCCGATATCGTGCTGCGACGCTACTGATGTGTGTATACAGTTTTTGCCGCGTTACTGGAGATGAGAACACCCGATTAATGGATTTTATAATTTCTCGAAGCGAGAATTAATCTTGGCCGTTTGCGCTGGATGGAGATTTTTACCGGGGACCGTGATGTTTTAGAAATCATTAAAAATACTTAAAAAACGATCATAATTCAATTTTCAACGCTATAATCACAGTACGTCGTGCGGTGAAGTTTATATTAATTTCGGTTAACTATCCCATTCATATATGAGCTTATAAATTTCTAAAGACGGTAGAGCTCCTAAGAGGAATGAGTATTTTATTATAATTTTTAACGAGACAAACATCAAGTTATAATTTACGATACTTTATACCCCTGATTTAGGTCCATCATTAAATAATTTTTCTATTCGTTTTAGAATTAATTTGTTTATACCGTAGGTACATAACATACAGAGAGAATATTTCGTGTTAAAATCACAATTCTTACAGCGACCGCAACATATCCTGTTAGGAGAAGAAAGAACTTCATTTCGTATGCCGAAAAGGAATCTTAAAATATACGAATCTATTCAGAAGTAATGCCGTATAATTAAGGTTTCGTTTTTGCGGTTAACGGAGGCATGATGGCGTATTTATGTAAGAGATTAGTTACCTTGCCTAACCGCATCTCTTTAGCCTAGTATTTATTGTGTTTAAACGAGCTTCGCCATTTACATGCAACGTAGCGTAGTGCCTCCCCCTGGGCCTTTTGCGTCACAAGTCTTTCACTTTCTTCGACTCTGCGGGTGTATACTCTTACTTTTCTTTATGGTTAAGTGGATTTAGTAGGATGAAGTTTTTCAATTACGGGAATGTGTATCCAGTGTGCTGGAGAAAATTCTATTAAATTTGTACAGGATTTAAGCTAGTTCCGTCTCAGTCTATAATCTATTATCTGAGTTTATATTGTAACGTACAGAAGATACGTTTAGACGAGGAATGTTATTATCAAAAATGGTCGAATCTATGGTGACATTTTAGATTTGTCTGAAATAGTTTTATCGGATGTCATAAAAGATTGAAATACGAAACATATTTCGAGACCAAAATATTGCCATGCATCAATTTAGAGCCTATTTCAATAGAGTTTGGCACATTACGTCATACCCGCTTGCGCAAAGTGTGACGTCGCATGAAAAATATTTAATAAGCGTAGATACCTAACATGTTCGAAGGTTCTTTCTATCAAAAATAATACTAAAAGCCGATGTTTGAACTATTCTTCTGACAACAATAATACTAATAATAATTATAATTGTAATAATAATAATTTATTTCCTGTTAACATATACAAGCAAAGTCTACAAAAAGTAATGAAATATGCAAATATAACTGAAGTGAACAAAATATAAACATAAGAGTAGACGATTATGATCCATTACATTCAAACAACTCTTCTGTTCTATAGAAAGCTCTCACTAGCAGATATTCTTTGATTCTTACTTTATACTTTTGAAAGATAATTCTTTAATATGTTGGTTCAAGTGATTATAAAATTTAATTGCTTGATATTTGTCTGATTGCTGGGTCAAGGTTAGCCTATGATAAGGAATTGTTAAAAACGAGTTGTTCCTAGTAGGATAGTTGTGTATATCTGACTGTAAATAAAAAGAGATGGTATTGTCAGTGTCTTTAATCTTGTAAAGTGTGGCTTCTAGAAGATTGAAATCTCACAATAGATCTTATTGGTTGTACCTATTTATCCCCACTAGGTATATCCAATTTTTCTGCACCTCCAAGTGAAAAAGAAGGCGACATTATATGGCTGGAATGACACACAGCCTTCATATCAGAAGAGTCAGTTAGCGAAAACAATAGACTAAATGGCTCTAAGGTTTGATTTTTACATTCTGAAGCTGTAACCTAAGATTGTCACAGACTACAAACGAGATGTACATTTTTTCTAACACAAAGATTAAATCTCGTAGCTTCCGAGGAATTGCCTCTAAAAAATGGACAGGCTGTACAGAAATAGTTGTAAATTCTGGTGGTTACCTGATGATTCCGTCGTCTTAGAATGGTCTGATGTCAGTGCTTTAGCCACTACGAAGATTATGAGTAAACTTCTACAAAAGCTTGGAAATCAATTTAAACTAGGACTTGAGGATGTGAAGTATCCACAGTAGATCTTACTGTCTATACTGATTTGTGGGTTCCCAAAGAAAACTAACATTGGCGTTTCCAACCAACCACAAGTGTGTGAAGGAAAAGGAGGCGACAGACAATTTATCCAGGCAGTGTTCGTCAAGCTTACTTGTGAAGGTTGGGTTCTTCAGCACCAGTGAATTGCAAATTAAAATCTCCAGGGAATGGTGACAAAGACTAGTAGGACAAGGACAGGAAAAAAGTTCTCAAACGAACAGAGACCTACTGAGGAAAGTAAAGATGACTGTCAAAATGATACTACCCGATTTGAGGTATCCACAATAGATCTTATTGTTTATATTGAGTTGTGCTTTTGCACGCGCTCAATGGATAATATTTGATTAGTATAGTATGGATACCAAACCAAATTGGTATTTTCTAATTTGCTTTGCACTAGAGCGAAATATAAAGTTGTCGTAGCTGAAGTACTGCCAAAGGTATGAGAGAATTGTATCAAAAAGCTTTAAAGAACCAAAAAATATACGCAAGTCCCTAACTTTTTGCTTCATTTCGATTGAATCCATTCGACGTGGCATAATTGAAAGTAATAGGTGTGGCGCACTGTGTAGGGTACAACTGAGCATTTCTTAGTGTTCAATGCAATGTTGCAAAAAGTGTACCATTCCTTAAATAGTGAAAGATTTGTTTGCAATTTAATGCAGTCAGCATGGCTGTTGATAATGTTGTGCTGTAGATCTTAAGGTCAGCTGCATATGATAAAGAGTCACATCGCAGTCTAAGAAGTAGATCATTAAGAAATATATTGAAAAGTACTGGTTCAAGGTTTGAGCCCTGTGGAACACCTGACGAAATCCTAAAGTTATCAAACCGAAAACCATTGTAGACGACGTACCCATTCCCATTACTACCATCTAGTTTCGCATCTAGTAACGCTTTCGAGAAGGCGATATAGATCACATCCACTTGTTGACATTGGTCCAAGGCTAGAGGAATTCGCTGGGAGATGATGGTCAAGTTCGTCACAGTCGATCTGCCAGAAAGAAATCCATGTTGATTGGTTGACAAGTGAATCATGGTTACCAATAAAATTGTTAAAGTTATTGTCCCCCCCCCCCCCCCCTGTCTTAATTTAACCTTTTGAGTTCAGTAGTATAAAATGTGGATGCTACTGACATTTGAGTTAAACGCAATAGACAAGCAAGGTAGACAATGTACTAATAACTTCTCCTGAAAGACATAAGAAGGAGAGGTACACATGAAACCACCCCTTTCTGGGTTAGTGTACAATGCTTAAACATTAAATTTGTTAACCAAAATAGTTTGGTGTAAAGTGGCCTTAATTCGAGGGACGTTTTCTGTGTGGCCTGTTGAATGATGTTCAAGGAGTTGCTTCAACATTTTCACTCTTTATTCCTTCATTATTTTGTGATAGGTATTTCCTGAAATACCAGTTGCAGCAATTGAGTACGTTCTCTGAATAAAAAGTGCTACGTTTATGGATTATTCAATTTATGTTGTTACATTGCCTGGTGTTGCCTAGAGGAATTACAATTCCCTCTTCAGGTTCTCGTTTATTATTATTTCTTTTCTATTTTCTTCGGGACCATTGTAATCACTGCAAATAAAATCCCATCTTACAAATTCATTTCTCATGTAGAAAAATATTATTCTTCAATAAGACTAACCGTCGTCCAGAGAATGATGGAGCGAATTATACCAAAATTGCACGCTATTGAGAACCACGAGGCCTTATCACTTTTGTGAATGTGACTTTTGTATGAGGCAATGTTGTACCTATGTATAATAATTTCCCAATGGTTATATTGTCAGCAAACCTCAGATGTATAAAAAACTAAAAATAAATCTTACACAAATACATACATACACATAATATATCACTCCTATTCGTTACTAGCTTCTCCGTACGCCGTACACATTAGCATTTTAACATAATAAATTACTCTTTGTATCTTTACTACACTGCTTCTAATGGAAATAAAAATGAGCGAAAGAATCTAGTTTAAAATTCCCGCCGCCAATTTGCATCGTAATGAGCGAAGTAAAGAAGTTCTTGAGAGACTTGCTACGTATACGATCGAAGCCAGTCTCTACACTAGATTTATTGAACAGTATTTTATCAATGAGATGTGAGCATGTTTCTCTTTGAACGAGTTGCCGTTTGAATAGTTGGAGAATGCATAGAAAGAAGTTTGCCATCGCTGTACTGTCTCCGTTGCTTCGTTTCGTATCGAAGAGACGTGAGACTAGAAAGCGTCCGTGATATCCTCTCCAACGGTAGGAATCTTGATAAACATTTATAACTGTTACATTTACATGGGGCATTGTGTTTCGGAATAATATTAACATTATTGTATGTACTGCGTAATGTTACGATGTAATAGAATGTGTAATACGTACGCAACAGCGGCATCGCTCTTATTACTATGAGCTTTTGTTAGTTGTTTCGCTGTTGGTAACGCGATGTATGTGATGTGAAATTTTCTCGACATATCTCACGTAGGTACATATTTTAGGTAGACTGGTAAGGTGATGCAACTGAATTAACATTTAGTATCTCTTTATTTTCACGCGTAAAGGACGTGTTGGTATTGAATTGGAAGTAATTGTAAGTTAGGTCAGCTTCTCTAGCTTGATAAGTATGTAAAAAGATCTAATTTAATGGAAGAACATTCCTCGTCATGTTTACAGTCTATAATGTTTTGCTTAGACACCTCTTGTTCTGTCTCTGCCATAGTCTTGACAACATTCACATGATTTGAAAACCATTGGGATGAAGCTTCAGACTTCAAAATTTATCAGAAGTGTAATGTATGGCATTAGATAAAGATTTCTGATCAACCATGCAGACCAATGAAGAGATTACTGTTCTAAAATATATCAAGAAGCAGATTTCAATTCCTGTGCAAGGTAAAATGTCTGCAGCCAAAGAAAGTAAGGCCAAATTAGTTATGAAAAACGGGCCAAATTCCATGTTCCAGATGTGCTATGCGCGAGAGCCCCTACAAAATAAAATCAAATTGTCGCTCATGTGATATAGTGCATTGCTGGAGAAATCTAATGTTTAAACACCGTACTATAACCTACAAAGCAGTGGTCTCATGTGTACCTCTTCCTTCCTTTATGTCTTTCAGGGGAAATTATCAGTACATTCTCTACCTTGCTTGTCTATTGCGTTTAATTCAAATGTCAGTAGCATCCACATTTTATAGGTCTCTAACTACTGAACTCAAAAGGTTAAATTACGAAAATTATTTAAAAAATCAGCAAATGTTTTTAGGTGGGCCTTTACGCGTTAAAAGTGAATAGCCGATCTTTATGATATCGTCAGTAGTACGATAGCACTAAAAGAAATCAATATTATTGAGGTAGATCATTGATGAATTCGACTTTCTGCTGAGCTACACATTAATCCCTATAAACGCACAGCTGTTGATTATTCGATCTCGCTTGCTACTTCAACATTATTAGTCTATCAGTTTGCAGTGGTTAATGCATTGTGCTTCCTTGCCAGTATTTTTATTCGTTTACCGTATAACTACTTACATTAATTTACAGTTAATAGTTCCGTTAAATATATTTGTATAAGAATTTATGAGTATTTTCAGTTTATTACTTAATGTCGTGTGACTTTTGTTTAACCTTTGTGAAAATGCCTTATCATTATACAAACAACGAGTTAAGTGATATGGTTCTTACATATGGAGAATGTAGACAAAACGCAAGAGCTGCTCGTCGACGATACGCCAATTTATTTCCTAATCGCCAGTTGCCAGCATCAACCACATTCACAAACGTAATGTAACGATTGCGAGATACCGGAAGCGTCAAACTTCAGCAAGGACGTGGCGGTGGTAATCAAAGGAATGTAGACGCAGAAGAGGAAATTTTGAATATGGTAGAAGTTAATCCATCTATGAGCACTAGGCAAATTGCGCGTACAGTAAATTTAGCGCGGTCTACCGTGTGGCAAACTTTAAGAGAAAATCAACTCCACCCTTTTCATCTTCAGTGTGTGCATAATCTTTCGGAAGACGACTACCCTCATCGAGTGCGTTTTAGTCAGTGGTTAGTCGACCAAAATGCGGACAATCCCAACTTTTTAGGTAAAATTCTATTTACGGACGAGGCAAATTTTTCACGTCAAGGCATATAAAATATTCACAACAGACATGTGTGGGCAATAGAAAGCCCTCATGCGATATATCGTACTGACCATCAGCGACGATTTTCCATAAATTTGTGGTGCGGTCTAATAAATAATTTTATCATTGGCCCTTTCTTATTACCGGCTCGTTTGAACGGGGAAAGTTATCTAAACTTTTTGGTAAACGAACTGCAACCACTTCTAGAAGATGTACCATTAGACATTCGCCAACAAATGTATTTTATGCACGATGGGGCTCGCCGCACTTTAGACGAGATGTGCGGCATTATCTAGATAACACTTTCGGTGATTTTTGGATTGGTCGTGGAGGACCGGTAGTTTGGCTACCTCGTTCTCCGGACCTAAATCCATTAGATTTCTTTTTTTGTGGACATTTGAAAGACTTGGTTTACAACAGAGAAGTAAATAATATCGATGACTTGAGAAATAATATTTACGAATCTATTGCGCAAATTCGTGAGCAGGACGTGTTACCACTAGTGCGTGATTCATTGTTGCGGTGCGCTCATTTACGCATACGTGTCGGCGGTAGCAACTTCCAACATTTACTTTAGCAGTCGAGAAAACATCAGACTCTCAGGTAGTGTTTCTAAAAAATTTTATAATTTTTTTTTTTCCATCATTCGTTTTCTTAGCTCGGTTGATGACGATTTTTATTTTTTGTAAGAGAAGTATCCGAGCACCCTGTATAATAAATTGCATTCTAGCAGAATAGCCATTTCTAACAATTATAACTTAAAATTTACAAGAGCATCGTTGGAATTTTTCCAGTCGACTGTGTATCGACGCAGTCGGTCACTACAAAGCCGTTTATATACACAAAAGAAGTAATTTTTGCGACATGAACAAACGAGAAGGAGAGAGATACAATCGTTTTAATCGCCCGTACATTGAGGACTTATTGTTTGCTAATGTTTGCGCAAAGCGAAATCAGATAAGATGACGGGAGGCTATCGGTTTCTGCTGAAGACGTAATTGAGAACCGTTGAAGAACTCGTGTTCTTACTCCTACCGGTGCCGCATTTATGTAGGTAACACAACCTGTTTTACGGACGACCGAATTCATATTTACTGGAAAAACAAAAAATTTACATTAGACGAACATTATCTAAAAGAGAAAACGGAATATTTTAAGGCGGACAATAGTAGGAGAATAGTCATGCATTTATTCATACTACTTCAAGTACATTTCTTTTTTATATCATCGTAAATTCTCAAATTCCACTCAAGTTCGCTTTTCTCATATTCTACGATTATTATTTACACCGGTGTCTAGTTGAACAAGTCAGAAGCGCTTATTTTCCTGATATTCTCGTAAAAGCCGTCCCGGTTAATTTGAATTTAAAATAAAGGAAAATATTTATTACGGTGATTTGTGAATCTCGGGCACACCTACGTATGTACATACATAGTATGTGGATGTCAAGATAGGAGCTGTAAAGCCGGCGATGTTTCAAACAGATAGGGCACAGTGTGAAGCGTATGACAAATAGAATAAGACATCCACATAATGTATACTCCTACTTCTCACCTTCATCAGCCACTGTATACGTTTCAATATAGTATAATGTAGTAGGTGCATATATTTAGATGAATCAACTTGAAATATCTTTCTTGGTAGATATTAACTTCTCCGTCGGTTTTTTTTTACTTTATTACGTTGGAAGTTATGATTAGAACTGTAGCAGTAACTTTAAAATGGGAATCTACCAGTAGGTAACAGGTTGATTGTGGTTTTATCTAATTGATATAAAGGTTATGAGATGCGTTGTGCAAATACGGGTGATCCAAATTAAACAACTGATGGTCAACTAACATTCACGGGAGTTTCCGGCCACAAGGGTGTGAAGGAAAAGGAGGCGGCAGACAATCTAGCTAGGCAATGTTCGTCAAGCTTATTTGTGAGGGTTGGCCCGTTCTTCGCCACCACGGAATGGCAAATTAAAATCTCCAGAGCATGGTAACAAAGACCAGCAGAATAAGGATAGGCAAAAAGTTCTCAAACGAACAGAGACCTACTGAGGAAAGTAAGGAAGACTGTCAAAAGGATACTACCCGATTGGAGGTATCCACAATAGATCTTATTGTTTATATTGAGTTGTGTTTTTGCGCTCAATGGATAATATTTGATTAGTATAGTATGTACGAGCCCAGGCTCAGAATACTTCGGCCGGCTATCAATTTTAATGAAGCGGTTGATAAAATTATAAAAAAGTTTTCATAAGAAACCTATTCCTTGCAAAAATTTTTTACTATAGTAAAATATAAACATTAGGCTTAGATTCAGTGACAAAATATTTTACATTTGTTAATATTTGCAACCTTAACAATAATAAATGATGAGTAACGGTTCAAAATAGTTCGGCTATTATTTTTATATCGAGTTACGCTTCATTTATTGCTCACAGGGCCTATAATCCTATCGGGTATTGTGTTCATTAGTTCAGCACATTTGCAGGACTGTACTCGCAGTAGCTGCTGATATAAGTTGTCAGCGTGTCAGACTGACATGGCTCGCGGCAAATCATTGAGTGGTGATTTACGAAAATCTATTATTAATGCCCATAGGAATGTGACAGAATCTAAAAAATTGGTCGTTCATCAAAAATTTCTGGTGCCGATGCCCGAGCTCTGAGAAGAACTGTCAAATCAAATCGACGATCAACTGCTCGAGAACGCACTGTATTATGGCGGCAAATGATTCAAAAACAAATCTCTATATCGGCTACCAAAAGAATAGTCAAAAAATTAGGCTACAAGTTTTATAAGGTATTTTTTTCACGTGATTTCCCTGTTACAAATTATTCTTAGATTATTATATTATTCACTAGGCAAAAGAAAAGCCATTGCTTACGAATTTACAAAAGTGCAACCGGTTAAAGTGGGTTAAATCGCATAAAAATTGGACTTTGCGACAATGGCATACAGTAATTTGGAGTGATGAGTCCAAATTTGATGAATGCGTAGGGGACACTAGAAAACGTATATTACGTACATCAGCGGAAGCATACCATACCGACTGTTTGGTTAAAAAGATGAAGTTTCCAGCCTCTATCATGGTATGGGGTTGCATGTCTGGAAGAGGAGTGGGAAAACTACAATTCATCCATGGTACTATTAACGCCGATAAATATAAAACCATTCTAACTGAAAGTCTTTTGCCATCCATTCCGATATGTCAAGCTGTTGAGGGAGACTTTGTATTCCAACAAGATGGTGCTGCGTGTCATACAGCAAAAGCGGTAAAGCACTGGTTGACAGAACATCAAATTATGACTTTACCATGGCCAAATGGCAAAATTACAAGAAATATGGGACAATATACAGCCAGATGAGTGTGCTCAACTTGTGAATAGCTGCTATGATCAATAAAGGGGACGTAACCCAATACTAAAATAACCACCGAACTATTTTGACCTGTCACTCGTTCTTTATTTATTATTGTTAAGGTTGCAAATATTAACAAATGTAAAATATTTTTTCACCAAATCTAAGCCTGAAGTCTATATTTTGCTATAGTAATAAAGTTTTGCAAAGAATAGGTTTTTTATGAAAACTTTGTTTATAATTTTATTAACCACCTAGTTAAAATTGACAGCCGGCCGAACTATTTTGAGCCTGGGTTCGTATGCCAAATCAAATTGGCATATTCTAGTTTGCTTTGCACTAGGGCGAAATATAAAGTTGTCGTAGCTGAAGTACTGCCAAAGTTATGAGAGAACCGTATCAAAAAGCTTAGCAGAGCAAAAAAACACGCAAATCCCTAACTTTTTGCTTCCTTTCGATTGAATCCAATTGACACCAATGGCATAATTGAAAGTATTAGGTGTAGAGCACTTTGCATAGGATACAACTGAGCATTTTTTAGTGTTCGATGCACTGTTGCACAAAGTGCACTATTCCTTAAATAGTGAAAGATTTGTTTGCAATTTAATGCACTAACAACATTCATGCTGGATGTTGTTAGTGCTGTAGGTCTTACAGTCATCTGCATATGCCAAAGAGTCACATCGCAGTCTAAGAAGTAGATCATTAAGAAATATATTAAAAAGTAGTGGTGCAAGGTTTGAACCCTGTGGAACACCTGACGAAATACTAAAGTTATCAAACCGAAAACCATTATAGACGACGTACCTATTCCTATTACTATATATAGATCACATCCACTTGTCAACATTGGTCCAACGCTAGAGGAATTCGGTGGATGATGATGGCCAAGTTCGTCACAGTCGATCTGCTAGAAACAAATCCATGTTGATTGGTTGACAAGTAAATCATGTTTACCAATAAAATTATTAAAGTTACTGGGTTGTTTTACTAATCCGAATTTGCAATTAGAATGTAGTCTTCCCTGTCGTAATTTAACCTTTTGAGTTCAGTAGTTAGAGACCTGTAAAATGTGGATGCTACTGACATTTGAATTAAACGCAATACACAAGCAAGGTAGACAATGTTCTGATAACTTCTCCTGAAAGACATAGGAAGGAAGAGGTACACATGAAACCACCTCTTTGTAGGTTATAACACAGTGCTTAAACAGTAAATTTCTCGAGCAATGCACTATATCGCATGAGCGACATTTTGATTTTGTTTTATGGGGGCTCTCGCGCATAGCAGATCTGGCACATGGAATTTGGCCTGTTTTTCATAACCAATTTCGCCTTACTTGCTTTGGCTGCCGACATTTTTCCTTGCACAGGAATTGAAATCTGCTTCTTGATATATTTTAGAACAGTACTCTCTTTATAGGTCTGCATGGTTGATCAGAAATCTTTTTATGATGCCATACATTTTGCTTCTGATAGATTTTGAATTCTTAAGCCTCATCCCAATGGTTTTCAAATCATGAGACAGAACAAGAGGTGTCTAAGCAAAACATTATAGACTGTAAACATGACGAGCGATATTCTTCCATTAAATTAGATCTTTTTACATATCAAGCTAGCGAATTAAACGACCAGAGACCTACTGAGCAAAATTAGGAAAACTGTCAAAATGATACTCGGTCTCCTAGACTAAATGGCCATATGTATTAAACAGCAGATTGTGCAAATTAGACGGCATCTTCTAGGGGGCAAATTATTACCGGCGACTTTTTTTCCACTTCATATTTCTTATGTATACACCACCAATAACAGTAAATACAAGTGTACGTACAAATATTTTGTTCAATTTCCGAGTAGCTCCCGGCAAAGCGGTCATCTCTTCTCAAATTCCGAAATAATTACGCGGAGATATTTTGACAGGTCACTCGTTAGTTATCCTCATGATTAAATAAAGACTGGTTGCAACTCCATAAAATAGCTTAAGTATAACTTCACCTCCACTAAGAAATACTCTGCTTAGTAATTGAAACTTAATATCATTACGGGTACTTATATTGATTGGCGACGCAGAAAGCTATCATTTCGGCGCGATATAAAAAATAACCCTATCATGAAGAGGAATTGATACTAGAATTAAATTGCAAATTTGCAGATAGCCTCCGTCCTTAAAAGTTCATGAGAAATCGACATCTCCGCTCTGTACTTACCACGACGGCATACTTTATATTTTAAGTACGTATGACATAATTTTTACTACTTGTAGACCGTACCTACTCTGTTAACGTCGGTTTTGGAATGAAGATTATGCCGAAATCTTTTTTTACCTTGGGACAATCTCACGTGCGCAAAAGAAGGTTGCAACGGCAACGGCACAGTAATTTAAATAATTGATATCTATATAATGTTAATATAGCTATCCTTGTGGCTAATTTCGCGAATTGGAAACTGTAAGTAATACCTGCACGTGCTTCGGATGAATATGTATAACTAGTGATGATATCGGGGGAAATACGTGAGTTTTATGCAAATCTACCAATATAAGTGCGCTTAATTTTATCTTTAAAATCGTATATCATTAGTGATCGTTTCGTATTCATCGAATATCTTGGTGTGCTTAATGTAGTTTCTTACATATGTAGGTATATATAACTGTAATAATATAAGTAAGTAGCAACCTTGTGTTTAAATGATGTTAAAATCGAATATGGGTAAAATTGGCGCAGTGGTAATTATGACAGTGATGGTTTTAGGTGAATTACAATCCGGGCAAAATGATTATGCGACCACATATTCCTTAAACAGAATGTGGTTAACTGTATTTAAACAAGATATGCAAACAAGAAGTTGCAGTGTGGTATCACGGCGGTATTTCCGTTTAGGTAACATTTTCGGATAAATTTTAATATACCTATTGCTTAATAAGGTCGCCACTAGATGTCGCTCTAAAATATATTCTATGATGTATTTTGTTCTATCTTTGATAATCATGTCCCAATTTTTATCAACAAAACCCACAAGTATCCAAAGTGGTTTACTCGTGAAATTATTTTAAATATTAGGCTGAAGAAAAACCTGTATAGACATTATAAACAATACAATAATGTTAATAATGTTAATAAGTGTAAAATTGGATATAGGCTGACTAATCCCAATGAGCTATGGTCGTATGTGCGCACTAGTGCCCGGTTTCTGAAAGGTTAAAACACCAGTTATCTGTTCGGTATCTGACAACTTAACAAAAATTAGATTTTCGAACAACAAATAGTGACGTCACGGTAGATATCTGGCCTCGTGAGATATCTGCTCGCACTCCTGGGTTTATCTGGGAGATATCGAACAGTTTTAGTAACTTTTGACTGTCATGTTGGTTAAATTTCATCATTAGAACCAACTTCTTTCTTTCTTATTACATTGTGCGGTTAAATGTAACTTGGATATAATATTTGTGAGTTGTAAGTTTTCAGCTAAAACATGGAAAGTCACCAATCTTCTTCCTCATCATCTGAAGATGATATGTTTTTATATGTTGATATTATTGGAAGACAAAGAATTTTCAGAAATAGAAGCGATCCTAACATCCTTTCGGAAATTTGTAAAGCTATTATAAACGAAAACCTACAGATAGCTAGATGCAATGCTTGTGCGTTTCCTTGGTCATTGTTATCTTGCGCCTGTATATCTTCTAAGGCTAATACAATGCAGGAAAATGCATCTGCAAACAGATATACAGACTCTATCCACTTTCTTTCCCACTTTCTACCCACCTAGTCTTGCAATATTTTATTAACGTTGAAACATTTTTGTTTGATTCTTCTTTCAATACTTTTAATCTGTTTTTGAGAATGTTTGACCGTTTAGCTGATCTCAAAAACCTGCAAACCTCATTAATAGTTCCAAATGCATTTCGGATAGAAGTTACTTTGGAAGCATCACTTAAACACAAATTTAGGCAATGAGATGCGCAGTGTGTGTAGATAGTTCTTGGATATTCCTCTCTTATAATGGACTGCACTCCCCTAAATGAGCCTGTCATTGCTGATGCCCCATCATGACCTTGCCCTCGTAAATTATGAAGATTTAGACCAAGAGATACCAAAGTTTCTTTTAAAGTGCCTGCCAATGCGGCCCAGGCGAGGTCGTGAACTGGAACGAAGGTCAAGTAATCTTCTCTTAATTTCATACCATCCTCATCCTTATCTACATATCGAATGCACAGAGAAAATTGTTCAATTCTACTGATGTCAGTAGTTACATCCGCCAATACAGAATAGAATCTTGATTTTTCAATCTTCTTCACTATGAGACTTTGCATATGTGAGGAAATTATAGATATGAGCTCATTTTGTATATTAGAGCTAATATAGGTTGCATTTGCATTTGCATGTTAGTAATGCCCTTAAATTTGCATCATTATAGTTTGCCTCAGTTAGCGAAAGCTTTCCAGAGTCCCTATGTCTTCTTAGTGCCAGTTCTTGTCTTCCGCAGAAAACAATTGTCTCAATGAGTGTTGTCAATACTTTTCTATTCCTTTGCACCTCTTCGTTGCTCCGCTTCTGCAATAAAAGGTGAACATCTTTTTGTTGACCTTCGGTCACACGCCTAAAATTTTCAGCAATTATGCAAGCTTCTTTATGATATATATTTTTAGAATGTTTTTCAAAACATTCCAGAGCACTTTTCCAATTTTTGAAAGGGAGACTTACCAGACTTTTAGGCTGCTCGTGTGAACCTTTGCCTAAACCACATTTACACAAAAACACAATACTGCCCTTGCAAACTTCAGAATATGCCAACCAGTTGAACCTTTGAAGCCAACTAATTTGAAACGTTCGCTTCTTATTTCCAATTATTTGCGGTTCAAAATTATGCGAACTAGAGGGAGTCCAAATATTTTTAAAAATATCATACAATTCGACATCTGTATGTGTGATGTGGCTGTGTTTGATATAGAGACCAATATCGTACTTGGTAGCTAGATTTTTATTAGTGACATTTTCAAGATTCAACAATTCTGGCGGAGTTGCGCAAGCCACTTCTACTTCAATTTCATCTGTTAAATCGACTTCTTCGTTTACGGTTTTCTTTTTCTACAATGATTAATAAATTAAGGATAAAACAAAATAATGCATTGCTCCAACATATTTTATAACATTGCAAACATGATTTTCTGTACAACTGCCAAAAAAGTTTGACATTTTTGCATCACTATTGATGCGTATACATTTTCTCTTTTTTACGGTGAAAAATTTTTTTTACCGTGAAAAATAGTCATGTTTTCTCATATACTAACGTGGATTTGAGATCTATTTAGATTTATCGTTTCTACCGAAAAAGTTTATTTTAATATTTTTCAATAAAATTCGATTTATGGATATAGTACAATTTCAGGGGGAAGGGGGGGAGGGTGGTGGAGTCCTCGGGCCCTCGCCTTGGCTACGCCACTGGTAGCATCAGTCTTTTATTTTCAACAGTCTTTTTGCGACATAACTAATTCAAGAAGAAAATCCATCTCTTTTTGAGTAAAGCTTTTACTTAGCTTTTCGTTTGGAAATGATGACACAAGCGACAGTGATATGGACGGTGATAGTGATTCTGTTGAAGAACTGCAGAATTATGTATTTAAAATATAATATCATTATTGTAGTTTGATGGACCAGCTAGTGCTTCTTTCAATTGTAATTTATAATAGTATGTAACATCAAATATGTTTAATGCAAATAATAAAATACATATTAAAAGTATTGTGTACTTATTTTTTTTATAAATTTGTTGTATATTTGAATTAAATTAAATATGAAAGTCTAAATAAGTACTTGACTACATTGTAATTCATCATTTAAATTTACCGCCAAATTAGCTGTCAGGTTAATTTTCCTAATGCGAGGCGGATCTTACGAGTTACTGCCCTTAATAGAAAACAGACTATAGCAGCAATAACAAGGACCGCGTTACCTGATTTAAATATAAATATCATTTATTTACGTATACTAACCCGGCGTATGTCAACCTGTCATCGAACTTGCTAAACGTTCGCTAAAAATAGCGAGAGAACGCTACTCGTGCCGTCGGCGTATCTTTGACAAGTCGTGCGAACTCATTGTCCACGGTAAAATGGCAAAGTCCGACATTTTTCGCCTTTTACCGGTGGCCACACTGTCGGCTTAGCCGCATTTCGCTCAGCGGCCACAATATAGTCGAGAACTCACGGAAGCGAGAGAAATGCATTATACGCGCATTGTGCGATTCCTTTTTTTCGTGAATGAATTAAACTGGACTGTGGAACTGTGTGTGTGTATAAGGGACGGAGAGGTGACACGTAAATCCTGCTTGTTCGCAGTCTTACGGCTCCTATTGTGGTCGGGGCATTTTAATACAGAAAAGGAACGAAAAAAGCCCTTTTCCGGTCTCGGCTAATCCGACAGCTTCAAGTACCAGCAAACACGAATGAAAAGTGGTTAAAGGAAATTTTAAATATTATTTTAAGAAATGATAGTTTTATGGTTTGTCTCTCAATACTGTGTACTTTTTGGCGTAACGATCTATTGTGCTGTGTCTGTAGAAAATCTTAACAAAATTAGATTTTTGCAGATTCTATTATAGTACGGTTTTGTCGTAGTGGCTTGAGTCCCTCAAACTGAATCTTAGTTAATGTAATTTCTATTAGTAATATTCTATTAGTGTTACCATGTTGGTCATACTGCTTTTTCTATTTACTTACGGGTACTTATGTCGTTTGGTTTGGCAAACTACCTTTGCAAAAAGAAAATCTTCCAAACTGGACTTCTCATACTCATTACTAAACAGGACATGTATCAAACCCAAAATGGATGCACCATCACTGTATCGATGCCTAATGTCCAAACGACCGACTGCGTTTTTTGAAAAAATCTCGACTTCTCAGATTTCGCTGATATTTTGAAGATATATGTAATTAATCATGCTAAATGCCACCAAGTGTCAGATTTGGGCTAAAGAGGTTTCTTTTGCAAAAAATACATACATAAATAGGAGCTAGGGCTTTGAAATCCAGCACCATTCCTGGTTTTTCGGCCAAGAACAGTCTTTCAGTTCAAATTTAACGCTTTTATCGTATTCGTTATGGTCAATGACATCTATATCTAAAATTTGAACGAAATAAAATGCTCTTCAAAAATTGTCAAAAATCCAAATTTTTTCCATACATAGGTACCTACGGCTTGCGTCTTTTGAAAAAAATCTCGACGCGAAATTTCGAATATGTATGTAATTAACCATGCTGAATACGACCCACGTGTCAGATTTGGGCTGAAGGTATTTTTTTGTTCAGAAAACATATAAATAGCTAGGACCTTGAATTACAGCACATTTTCCGGCTTTTCGAGACCAATAACAGCCCTTCACCGCAAATCTGATGCTCTTATGGTATTCAGCATGCCCAATTACATTTATATCTGAAATTTGAACACAATCGATCTCCCTTCGAAAATTGTCATTTTTTCCATACACGACTGTCGACTTGTCGATTTCGTTGAAATTTTAAATACAGACATGGGTTTGGATCTAACTCAATCTACAGAATGTCGTAATTACTATGCTTACAGTAGATGTTGCTGCTGATATTAGCCGAAGAATGGATGCAATCATTTATATACACATTGTATATATATACTTGTTCAGAATTGATATTCCAGGAAACATTGCTTTTCGAATCGTCGTATTACCCTAATTTCGTCTTAACAAGCAGAGTAAAACTGATACCGCTTTACCCAGCACAAACAGAAAAGTGGAATCATAGGAATATCAAAATCCGAAAGCTTAGAAATAGAAAATATGAAGAGAAGATCGGGTAACGTTGAAGAATAACATCAGTTACAATGGCACTTTTCCTAATGAGCAATTTTCGTTTCATGCCGTTGATGCTGGTGTCATTAGTTATATACTTTCTAAACTTACTAGCAGGTCTGAGGGCATTGATAGTGTTAATCTTGAAATGTTGCGAATGTGCTGCCCTCTTGTGATTCCTTATATATCTCATATCATTAATTGTTGTCTATCTGAAGGGGTTTTCCCTACTGATTGGAAGCACGCGATCATCACCCCTCTTGCTAAAACTAAAGGGACTCGCAGGATCTCAGACCTATCAGTTTGTTGCATACTTTATCAAAGGTGTTAGAAAAAGTAATATACAGACAAATATCAGCATTTATTAATAAACACAACATCCTACCAGCTGTGCAGTCAGGTTTTCGGGTTGGCTATAGTTGTGAGACCGCATTACTAGGTGTGACTGATGGAATCAATTTTCTATATATACGTCCGGTTTGGATAGAGATGTAAAGTTCTGTAAGCTTCATATGTATGCAGATGACACTCAGGTTTATCTGTCCTTTGCTCCACGTGATTGGATGAATGCAACTTATATATATACTTATATCAGTCACGATTTGCAGTCTCTATCTACATTTGCCCTTCAACGAAACTTGTTAGTTAATCCCAATAAATCTCAAGTAATATTATTCGGTAATTCTAAGAAATGCAATGAACTAAAAGAGTTCAACATTTCCATTAATAATGAAAAACTACCCGTTGTAAATACCGCGAGAAATTTAGGACTCGTGCTAGACAATACTTTTAGATTTAAACAACAGATCTCTAAATATATTAGCAATGCCTATTTGCAGCTGAAAAAGTTGTATTCTTATAGATCTCTTCTGAATACTTATACCAAGATTAGATTATGTGAAGCTTTCGTACTATCTCAGTTCCCTTACTGTGCAACAGTATATTACGCTGCATTGGACAGTGAGACTGAATACAGAATTCAAAAAATGCAGAACTCCTCGTCCTCAAAAAATACGATCATGTATTTTTCAAATTGATAGGATGTGGTTGGCTGAACATGAGAAATCGTAAAATCATGAAAAATCTTTACTTTTATCATAAAATTCTCTTCTGTAGAACACCCCCTTAATTGTATAAAAAAACTTTTCGTTCGGATGTACATAATGTCAGCACGAGATTTCGTGGTTTAATCTCGCCACCGTATCACAAAACATCGTCATTTGAGCGATCTTTTTCTACCACAATATACTATACCTATAACATACCATACAATCTGAGGGTACTACCGGTCAGTGCATTTAAAAAATATCTCAAACAATTTCTCTTATCTCAACAAAACTCAATTATGTAGGACTAATATTAAGTATAATGTTGATATTAATTTAACTATTCACCACATATACAGTAAATGTAAATTTTTAATTAGGGTCGGGAGCTCAATTCAATGTACGTAGCTGCCAACTTTAGCGAAAGATAGAGAGTAGGGGTGGAGAGGCCGGGCATTTATTCGTATATTGGATGCATCACGCATGCATACGTACGCATACCTAAGTGGCATCGCTGCAATATGTTCCTCTTTATTTAACGCCATACGGCTTGTGACATCTATCCTTTTTCTAGCATCCTATTTAAAAATTTACGTTTAAGTTCTCATGCTCGATTTAGTCTTAAGGTAGAATAGGCAACTTTGTATAATATTCCCTCAGTGTCTATATCGTCTGGGCAGGGTGGAAAAACAGTATTTACTGAATCACTGCCTAGTGGTTGTATGAGCTACTTTGGGGTATACTGCTTCTGTATTGTTTGCTTGTATAATTTTTATTTACATTTGTGTGTTTATATCATTACGTATCTGCTTATATCATATATAATTATATCATACATATATTATCATATCATGTAGGTATCTACTTTGTAGCTTATTACAATAAATATTCTATTATTATTATTATTATCATTCCTGTGGCTTCGTTAAAACTGGTTGGGCGAAGAAAATACAGTTAAAATAATCAAGTCCATGAGCTTTTTTGACTTCGCAACAGCTTTATTGAATATTGTATGGTGTTGTGTGTAATATAATCTGTATCATTCGTAACTGCATTATTTATCTCTTAATGAAATCTTCGTTTTATTACACCTCACAATTCACACAAAACTATTACAACCTTCCACGAGATTTGTAATTTTCTGCAACCGTCTTACCATTACCAACAATTTAATATTCCGATTTGAACTAAATTGTGTATAATTCGCATTATGTTACTTCTGAAAGAGCATCCGTCAGCGAATTCCGCCAATTATCATGATAACCTCTAACTTGAGCAATACATGTACCGTTTTATACACAGAAGCACCAGCTTCTTGAAAACTCCAACAGGTACGTGATTACCAGTTGGCGGACTTATCAAAATCTCACTCACCGCAATATTTCGTGCTTTATGATCGTACAATTTCCCGGCGAATGGCATATTTCGCCTTGTCAAATATCTGGTGGCTACTCCTATATATACTTACGTACACCGTACACAGATCTTCTTAAGTATCCCCAAAGGACGAGTAGCGAGTCCTGTTATAATGGGTCCAGACGCTTAAGCGTGGTATTTATCCATTCCGTAATTAGTATGAGTGAGTTAAATGCTTGTTATTGGATGATATTATCTGTAGAATTACGAACTGTACATGTTCGCTGCGCATTCGTACACGCTAAAAGTGAGAGATTAAATATTACCTTTAGTTAGCCGTGACAAATTTTAGTACCGAAAGGAACGGTTTGATAATTCAGCGATGAAATGCTGTGTCTGTATATTTTGCAGTGAATTATTGGGTACTTGTTGCGTTCGTGATATTAATTTTTCCTCGTCAGGTTCAAGTTTACCTCTAAAGAAATTCAATATCGAATCTGTTGTGATTAACCGACAGGTGTGCTACTCCAATCCTTCAATAAATAGATACATATATCGTGTAGGACGCTAATACAAACTTATCTACGTGAATACTTCACTTCTAAATGGAGCAATTTCTTCCAAACTTACCCTCAACTCTCCAACACAGCAAAGGGTTACCACAACAATGAAGAAAATATCAAGATATACATATATTGTCATATAGGTTATATTTCAATGACACATCCACACAATTGTGAATAAGCTGAATACGTATGAATAGTTGGGTCTCTCCTACTATTAGTATATACGTACAATACGTAGACCGCCCAGTATAATAGCCCTAGTTGTCATTTTCGGTCTACATTCTCAGGCATATGAAAGGGTTCGCTATTGCAAGAAATATTGGAGAATATGAATGGCGCACAAAGATCTTTTGCGATGTCTATTGTGATTCTGTTGAGTACAAACAAGCCTACCGAGAGCTACCCATACATATACATACATATGTGTACGGTTTATTTATTTTCTTTTCTAAATCGGATAAATTTTTAATCTCTGCCATCGGGGTATTGTATTAGTTCATCCGAGATTCGATAATGCGCAAATTGTACATAAATACTTGTGTCGTTGAGTGCGGTTGGCGGAAATGCCTAATTCTAGTTTCTGTACATTGATGGAATTGGTATACGCACACTGTTTGGGATTTTCTTAAGCAAAATCGTTATTACCATGAAGGTAATATACTAATTAAAGCTTCAAAGTTGTGAGCTATCAATTGATGCTAATTATAACTTTATTTTGGGAGGTCAGTGAATTAGAAGATTTATAGAACATCACAATAGCTATTCATCTTAGGAAATCATCAAAAAAATGTATCTTCACTATCTTTTAGCATTTAGTATTTTAGGAAATGACAGATATATCTACTAGTTCGATATTCCAGAAATAGGAGGTTCTTTCTGGCTAGTTCTAATTATGTTCCTTTCAGGAATTTGTCAGTATTGGAGATGCCACACCATGATGAAAAGAAATTTTCAACATCAATTTATGATACTACTGAAGCTCTAGTAGTTAAGTCTCTAGAGATACATAGGTTGTGTTCTTTAAAACTGAAATATAGGCACAAACTGTCTCTACTCAATTTCCGGCTAAAAAAAATTGATTCCATGATTAGTTCTCTCTTAGTGTTGTAACTTAGCCTTGATGGAACGTTGAAAATCAAATTATATGAATGGATGAGGCTGAAAGAGAATCTGCTAAGAAAAGTTGTTGGTTTTAAATTGGGCGATCTATGACTAATCAAGAAATACGGCCACAATCTCTTCCAACTAGGATCACTATCTACTACTAACTACTTTGTAGTTTTTGGCGAATTCAATGGGTTGGAGCGGTACGCCGACATCTCAGAACAAAACGTAAAAGTAGTTTGATTGAAATTCTCGTTATGCTTACAAGAGTGTGATAGGTCACTTTAGGCTTATGGGTAACACTATCAGAACTATTTACATTATTGAGTATTTTAATATAAAAGAAACGCAAAAATCCTAAACAGATTGGCCGAGAATTTTTCAAATATACCTCCTATACGACCAAAACTAATCTGAAAGTAGATGAATTGTGGAGGCTATTAAAGATGAGATAAATAAAAAGTTTTGATTACCATTGATGAGGCTTCACCAGATACGTAACTGTAAAGACTTTCTTCTTATGATCAGTTAGTACTAAGACAAAATACAACTAGCTTGAGCATGACAACCCATCCAATTTCCAAAGGATGCCAAATGAATAGGGAAGTACTCCTTCTAATATTGATTAATTTACTTGATGGTTTTAGGAAAATAGCCCAATCTTGACAAGACTTTGGGTTAACTAGGATGTCAACAATTTAAAAAACTACGATATGTTCATGCGTCTTTCATCTTTAAGTAGAGAAATAACCTACATATAAAAAAAAATAATTATAAAATGCCACAAACATGATGGAGATATTCAGATACCGTCTGAGGAAAAAGAGACACATTTCAATATCCTCTTCTGGTTTCCCCTTACGTCCTCGAGTGCGTAGCAGCAAGTGGTTTTCATGGTCTTCCGCGTTGTCATGTTCCTATGATCGAATTTACATATTTTGGAATCAATTTCGAATTTATTTCGGAAAATTCTCAGATACGTGCAATTTTCTAAGCATTTCAGAAGCAGTTTGGACAGAATCTACCTTATAGCTTTTATGATTTGATATAGACCATCTTGTTTGGGGGAAGATTTTGGAGAAAAATTTTTAGACATGGAATGCAAATTGGGTAAGTGTACATAACTGATCCAGGAATGTATTCTAGGACAGGTTTCTCGTAAATAAGACAAGCAAACCTATTGTACAACGGTGTTTAGCATTTGGTAAATACACTTACCAAAATTAGGTTTAAGACTGTGTTGATTTATAAAAAGCGTATTTTGTTTGACGTGCAAAAACCAGGCGCAAAAATTTGTTTTATTTTGCAGAATTTGTAGGAAGTAATAAAATAAATTTTTGTGCATGTTGCAAGACAATTTTAAAAATGTTAAATACATAGCAGCATGAATATATTTATAACATTTATACAACGAAATCACGTTTTGTGAATGTGCACACGCTAATAAAGTCCTGCATCTTTGCTTAGATGATAATAATATTACTGATATTCCACCTAAGATTTTGGAATATGTTCACACATTGTCATTAGCTCGTAATAAAATTATCGAAGTTCCTTTGACATTGAATAATTTGAAAAATCTCCAGACTTTGGACTACAGTAGTATACATAATTTTTCCGTGGCATTGGAAGACTTAAAGCAATTAAAGATATTAAATATTAGTCACAAAGCTTTAAAAGACTTAAAGAAACACATTGGATCTCTAAATAATATGGAAACCTTATGGTGTAATGGATGTTGTTTAGAAAGTATTCCTGAGAAAAACGAGAGAGAAATTTCATACATTTGAACACATTTAGTGCAGGAAACAATCGTATATGTACCCTACCTACTCGCTTTTGTGAATTGAAAGAACTTCGGTGGCTAACATTGGAAAATAATGAACTGATAACCGCACTTGAAAATTTTGATAAACTGGAAGTTTGGTTCATTTAAACTCGAGCAAGAATCATCTCAATACAATACCAAATAGGATGTGCGAACAAAAAAAAATTAAAATATTTACTTTTACAGTCAAATATCGAATTTGAATTAGACCAACATGTTGTGGCAAATTTGAGTCATAAACGCAAAATTAATTTATCTAGTAAATGCTTTTTTGGGTACTTGGCCCTTTACATCTTCCTATTTATAGAATTATCAACGAAAAGTCTTTGCCTAGAGTGTAATTTCGGGTACAAAGTTATCTTGATCCAACATTGCATAGCATATCGAGAGCTGCATCAGCCAGGGACCATAGATCTTGATCAAAAGATGGTGGTTTCAAATCTTGGTTTTTTCTTTTTACGGGATTCGATTCTGCTTAGTATACTGGATTTAAGGTATGTTTTACTTAAATATTCTGATTTTTATTGAATTTGGGTAAAAATCTCTTTTCAATCTCTCTCTTCTGTGGCCTCATAACCCGATAGCCTCCTCCAAGCCTCTCCGTCTTTTGCTACCTTTTTCCAAGCAGTTCGTTGGTGTCCTCATCAACTGTTTTTCCAATGGTCCTCTTGGCCTGCTTTGGGTAAAAATGTCTTTTCAATCTCTCTCTTCTGTAGGTTCATAACCCTATATCAAACTTTACCGCCTCTTAGGAACCCCCTCCCAGTCTCTCTGTCTTTTCCTACACTTTTCCAAGCAGTTCTTTGGCGTCCTCGTCAACCACTTTTCCCTATCGTCCTCTTCGTCTGCTCTTTGCTCTCACACCTAGCAACTTTCTATTATGGAGTTTCTTCGGTATGCTTCGTTCTTCCATTCTGACCACGTGGCCTCTTACCTTCCAGGTATTTCTTTCTTTTGACGGCCTCCTTAGTATATTTCCCCATTTATGTTTGTCGCCAATCTAATGAGTCTTAGTACTGCTGCTTAATATAATACATGAATACTAAACGGCTTTAAGCTTTAGAACTTGCCAAGAATTTGTGTACACGACTTAATTTTATTTTTGTTTTTATAAGGGCTATCCCTACATCAAAGTCTCTCATAAAGTCATTAATAAAACTTTCATTACCTGCCCCGCTATGCAGAACGTAAAAACCACAGTAGCCCAAATTCGTTCCGATTCATCTCTTTAGAGTGTTTCGCTTTCATATGAGGAAAAAAGATAAATTTTAGGAAGGTCGTTTTTTTTTAATCCGCCATCATGTTATATCGGTCAAAATATATCATCAGTCAGATTTTAAATTTAAGAGAACAGAAAGGGTCGAGGATAGAGATTATACATTATAAACTCCAATTGGCTCGTTTCAATGGGTTTAGAGAATAATAAAGAGTAGCATTAGAGAATTTTATTTGATAATGTTTGGTTTATTGTTCCATTACACTACGTTACGTTTAATTGACTTAAACTATTCTTATAAATCATTGTTATTTATTGTAATATTGAATGCCTGTAGGGTTTTTTTAGTATGAGCGCCCAACTTAGTTACATAAAACCATATCGTTATTGTCTTTAAACGTCAGGTGTAGTTCCGATAATATATCAAGCTTCAGAGCGCTTATTGTGTATCGTTTTAGATGCATGTAGGTATAGTGGCTGAGTAGCTGTAAAATACTTAGTAAATCCTCTTATAGTCGTTGGTATTAAAAGTTATCTTAGATATATATCCTTTTTATTTACCTAATGCACCTATGCAGTTAATAGTCTACAGATATATTGTAGAGTAACGTTAACGTCATAAAAATTACGTCCTACGCTGGTTGTAAATTTAAAGTTGATTGAGTTCGATATATGTTGCTAATATAAGACCTTTACATGCTGCTTGATGACTTTTTTTATAGATATTCCGTAGAAACATCTTAATCAAATGAGATTAATAAGACGCATCACCATTGAAACGACCCACAAAGCTGTAAACACGAACTTCGCCTTCATATTACCATATTTCTGTGATTTACATTTGCCAGTGTCACTTTAGGCGACATGGACAATTACTCAACGCCGTCGCGGTTTCCACCGCATCGGTGTGACATTCGGTAGCCGCGGGTCAAATCCCATGGGGGATGAAGGGTTAGTAGTCCGATATAATATCCTCCCGTGGTGTAGGAGGGCTACCTGTCTGAAAAATGATGACCACCGTGGGATACTTAGCGATGCATACCCATTCCTTGTATGGCGATAAAAGGGAGAAGAGAGTTAGGTTCTTATCTCGACAATGGCTCGCTGATTTGATGATAAAGATGTGTTTGTTAATGGTAATTCTAGAACATAATTCATTCTAGCTTCTAGGAAAAAATCGTAGAAGTAATCTTTCAGAAAATAGCAATAGATTAAATTAATAAAAATTTAGTTTTACTTTAAAATAAACTTCATCCGTTATATGCAGAGGACGTCCACCTTTATAGTACAGCCTCTCCACTACAAGAAACACATTTTCGGTGCATTTGACTTGCAAATGCGGCAACAGGTGAAAAGTGCGGGCGGATTATTATAAACGTAACCTGCGGCCAACGAAATGTATACCCTTCGAAAGTCACAAGAGAAGAGCACAGCTCACACACATAAATTTTAAATTAAATACCGTTTCATTAAGCCCGAAAATGCTTGCGCACAATTTTTTTTTATTTCATTACCGATAGATTAATTTCATATTAAAATATCTACAGGGGCAAGTCATTAATTATAAATCAGTACGTGGGAAAGGAGGATGAATGTATGTACCTATGGTGCAGATTCTATTGTGTATACTTCATCGCCATGATGTCCATTTTTCGGAATTTCGCTGCGTTTGTGATCCCACATTCTGCTCTTGATGTCATATTGGTTAAACTGGTAATTTAATAAATTTCTTACCTTGATCTGCAGTTGGGACTAGAGGCATTTCTAACTTGCTCTCTATATTAGCTTAACCTTTAACTGCTCGCGTGGCGCCTCATAGGCGCCACGGTGATTTTGAATCCAAATAATTATTTTGTTAATATATCGATAAATTTCTGCCTAACACCTATTCTTCAAGCATGTATTTGTAAATACAATTATTAATATAAACACCGGAATTAGTGAAACCATATCAGCTAAATCGGTTAGAATGTCCACAAGTTCCAAGAAAAAATAGAAAATTACTTGGTGAGCATATGCAATCTGACCAGCAGGAACAAAGAGGAGCTCCGACTAATTCAAGAAAGAGGTGTTATTTATGCCCAAGATCTAGAAATCGCCATTCTAAACAAATTTGTTTAAAATGTAAATTGAATATTTGTTCGGAACATACAAAAAGTCTATGCACTGAATGTTATGACTTATAACTGAATTTTTGTTTTTATTGGAAATTAATGAATAAATTTATAATGGCATAAGCCTCTCTTTACTATAAATAATCATTCATTATTACTACAAATTGAAATGTTTGAAATTACAGCACCAAAATAAGAAGAGAAGCAATTGGCGCCTAATAGGCACCACGCGAGCACTTATGTATGTTACATTCACGCGAGTAGTTAAAGGTTAATATAACGTGAAATGAGTCATATTTGCTTAAGAAATTAGGTATATAGGTGAGAGATTTCAAAAGCCTTTATTTGGATTTTGACACTTGACATTTGGCGTTGACAAGTGGTATCAGGAACGTCAAATGTCACGAAAAGGTGATACCCACATAGCAGATTCTTTAGATGGTGTCGTTCTCTCCCCTATTCTCCTTGATTGGGGAAAACTTAGCCCACGTCATGGACGGGTCCTAACATTATTCTAGCGGCAAAAAAATGAGTGTTACACGCATGGAGTGGCGACATCTGTGGTGTGGTAAAGGTACAGTGTGATTAATGAGGACACTTCATGCGGTATACCAACAAGTGCATCTGATACTTCCAGTTTCTAGTTATGAATGCTGAAATATAACCAAACTCTATGAAGAACTTGCAATGGCAATGAAAGGGGTTGACCCTCCCCGCACATCCTTTAGTTCATAAAACCGTCTCTTAACTTGCTACCCATTTTGGAACATCTATAACTAGATTAATGTTTTATGCTTCTCAATTTTAACCTAGAACTAAATTGTTGTATTTTAATAGGTAATTCCATTAAATATTCCAAAGTTCCAAAGAAACGAAAAAGTGAACATACGTCAACTGATACGAGAAATTCACTTTCTAGGTCAACTCAATGTTAACGCTTTTGCCAACTTCATTGAAATTCTAAACAGTTTACTTTGCATGGTGTCAGAACAAATTTTTGCGAAATATTCTAATGAATTCTTATCGGCATTCCTCAACAGATATATGTACATATTTTTACAACATATTAGGATTCTTCCTATATAAGCTATATCAAAAGTGGTGCTCCACCCTCTATGTAGTCAGGTTTCTTCATTTCTCTCTCGCTGAATACCCCTAACAGTTGTCTGTACCAAGTTTCTATTCTATTATGAGAGTTTTCAGGTGTTGACCGTAAAATATATACACGGTCAATACCAGGAACCTCTCATATTAGAGACTCGAGCCGTGGAAGCCTTCGATATCATTTAAGTATCTATTTAATTTTACAGGATACTTCCTTTCTATTTACAAATTTTCAAATAAAATCATTTTTAAGATTATCGAATACAGTTCGCAGACTATGGAAGTACAAAAAATTAATTTTTGTTAGTTTCCCAAAAAGTTATTGGTCCAAGCAGATTTCATGCACTATCTGTCATGATGATCATGTCTGAAATTATCTAAAATTCGTCGTTTGATTTACTTAACTGCGTTGCAAAAACAATTCCCTTAATCAAAGAGGTTGGTACTGTGAATAAAGGAACTTTTGCAACTGTAATCTTTGTGGTATATGGTGCATATGTCAAAAACTTTTATGATGATATGTATGTAGATGACCGAAAGATAAAAGAAATAATAGGAAGTTGTGAGTGTGCCTAAAATGTTTGCAACATCGAACATACGATAATCATGATACCATGTGGTAGTTTAACTCTCTGCAGAGTCACTATATTTAATTATTTAACAGTGGGATTTAAGGTCATATTAGGATTAACTTTCCTGTACTATTCAATCAGCTAACTACTTGTTAAACTGTAAAAATTTGACATTTAACTAAAAAATTGACAGGTTTGACGTTTAAATGTCAAATTTGACATAATCTGTTGGACATAATGGAGAAGATTGACGTTTAAACTGAAATTTAAATGTCAAGTAGCGACGAGGTTTTAGGTTATGTTAGGATTAACGTCACTAGGATAAGGTCATATTCATGGCAAAATAGTTGGGTAAATTAAAAGTAGATTAATTGATACATTATCTTAGAGGTTTGACCGAATTTTCGCCAAATATTACATTTTCCGATTAGTGGGATTAAAACTGAAGAATCTGAGTTTAAAATTTTTAACTTTTATATTAAATTAGAACAATTTTCGTTTGGACGTTTGGTGTCTTTGGTGATTGACGGTAGAAAACGCATTCCTTGTTAGTTGTCCGTACGGTCCAGATGATACTAAAGTGATCACTCGTTCAGAATGATTATCTTGGTTCCTTTGTCTGCTTTCATTGACGGAATTTAATAATTTCAAGTTATGTTTGACATCTGTCAAAATATGAGGTTTTTAAAAGCTTCACATTTGCATCAAACTTTGTTTTATAGGCTTCCGTGGAGAGACATTTAATATGACACAGGGTGTACAGGGTGTCCAATTTTGGCAACTTTGCCAGGGTATCTGTTATTAATAATGATAGAACGTTGCAGTTTTCGTAATAGTGTCCTACTTTTTAGTGAAACGAAAGATGCCGCCAACAGAATTTTGCTAGCCCCCTTAGTTTTTGAGATATAGGGTGACATTGAAAACTTTCAATTCACAAACAGCTCTTGTATCTCAGTTGGTATGGAAGTTAGTGAAAAAGTAAAAATGGAATATTATTCAGTTTTTTACGAAGAATCCAGTGGCGTAGTTAATCTTGTTCTAAGTGTAATAATTTTCAAGTTATGGTCCATACTTATAATTATTTAAATGGATCACCCTGTATATTATTCTTTATTTCGATTAAGCATAATTTGGGGATGTCAAAAATAGAGAGTTGTGTATATTTATTTACACAAACAAGTTAAGAATTTGGATATTTTTATATCGCTTTATTTGTAACTGTTATAGCTAACAATAACAAGTATAAACAATTCGTAAACAACAAAGACAAGGGTTTAAATTAGGTTTTCGAAATGACCTTCGTTTTGGCATATTTTAGGCATTCTTTTATTTGCATTTAAGATAGTGATGGGCTTCCTATGTAGAACTTGATAGGCTAAAGCAATTGCCTCACGAAGTTCCACTACGAATTTATGGCGTACCTTATACACTTCATTTATCCTGAAGCCCCACAAAAAGAAATCTAATATAGGCCATCTCACACGTCCGTTCGTACCAATTCATCTTTGGGGAAAGTTATTATCAAGAAATGGCCTTAATAAGCCAGCAGTGTGGCTTGGGCCGTCTTGTTGGATATAAATTGAATTGTAATGGACCAATGGAACATTTTCCAGCAATTTGTGTATAATTTCTCAAGGACAACAAGAGAACAAGAGTAATTCGCAACAAGAAATCTGCCAAAGTTTGAACATTTGCTTGTTCAACCTGTTCACAAACGCACGTGTGTTGAATTTTTAAAAATATCAAATTCTTAACTATATATTTTTGACATCCTCAAATTATGCTTAATCGAAATAAGAAATAATATACAGGGTGTTCCATTTAAACTATTACACTTAGAAAAAGACTAACTACGCCACTGGATGAAAATTTTCAATGTCATTCTATATCTCGAAAACTAAGGGGCCTAGTAAAATTCTGTTGGCGGCATCTTTCGTTTCACAAAAAAGTAGGACACTATCACGAAAACCGCCACTCTCTGTCGTTATTAATAACTGAGATACCCTGGCAAAGTGCCCAAAATGGGACACCCTGTATACATACAAATGCAATATGTATCTAAAAGATTCAATAATTACGACTTTAGGAATTGATAAGCCTTAACGATTGACGTAAAATTTTGCATAAAAGGAGGAATTTACCTACGGTATTAATATACTCATCCCAGTTAGGCATTTTTAGTCATTTAGTACTAAAAATTTTTAGAATTCCTTCTCCTTACAATGCCGAGAATGTTGTGTAAATGAAGATATTGATAAGAAACTCGAAAAAATATTAATTCGATTTAAAGTGGTCGCATTCCACACAATCAAAGTTGGCACACAAATATGTAAGCTTGTATGTGTATCTATATTAAATTTTGGTTTTATATTCTATACCAGATGATTCTAAAGCACCTTGATGTATGTACGAGATGTTTCTTTTAACATACATAGAATTCATGCTGGTGCTTACTTTAATAAACTGTATAGATAATTGCGATCAAATATAAGTCTTCTCCTCTTGATTAAGGCATTGATCCCGTAAGCAATAACACCATTTACTACTTTAATGACGCTTATACACATATGCATACCCATATCCCTTCCTAACAAACAAATTTACATTCGCGTATAAACATTAGATGCGGCTTCCTAATGACAAATAATTGTTCACTACTGTATCGAAGCAATGCAGTTTTGCAAATGAAGCGACGGCTCGTAGCCGCTGGGACATTAATTCCTCGTTTTTCAACGTAAAGCCGCAATTACCATCGCGACAGGCATAACACAATCTTGTCGTAGTCCGCGAACATTAGTTTGTTTTGCATCTGCCCGCATTAGATTTAATGTTTATACGCGGGCCTGTATATACTGGTACTTGTAGCGTATTTGTGTTGCTGTGTATGTAGGTATATACGAGCAAAGAGAAAACGAAAAGACGCACAACGGACGGCAAAAAGGAACGCAACTAGACGAGCCCGCAGACGAGGAAGCATAGTAACCTAGTGCATATACGCTCGAACCTAGTCTTGGTTCATTACAGCTGCAAATATGTGGGTACCTGAACGAGTCACGGTGACAAGCAGATGCCAGGACGGGATAGGCACGTTCGTACTATTACACTCGATGGTCATAGACGCGGGCGAAGATTATACGTATGCCTTGTATAAGTCTCCTCAAAAATTTTCT
The DNA here is from genome assembly GCA_004785975.1 of Popillia japonica. Classification (NCBI taxonomy): domain Eukaryota; kingdom Metazoa; phylum Arthropoda; class Insecta; order Coleoptera; family Scarabaeidae; genus Popillia; species Popillia japonica. The sequence goes on from SMLS01068874.1 coordinate 50,813, forward strand.
TACCTTGAAAGGGGTGATGTTTCTGAAGCTAAACTATCTGCATGGATACAGATTTTATCAAATTACCGACTAACAATCTCTGTTCCGGAACCCCAAATACATCTAGAGGCTTCCAAAACAATGAGAACTTTGATAAAATCGTTTTGAACGACTTTGTATACACCTACATGCCGCATATCTGCATGGCGTCTACATACGTATATAATGGTCAGCATAACGATATAATGGGATATTGGTGGAATTTTATCTAGCGTATTTTTTATCATAGAGAAACCTTGACACGCGCTGCGGTGTTCAGGTGCGCGAAGGATGCGGGCGCCCTTAGCTTGCGAGTTCGAAACACCGTCCAGTGTACAGGGCATGCATGCACATAAAGTGTTAGTAATTGCCTATTATCGGAGATCGCTATATTTAGTGTACTTTTTCATTTGGTACGGTGCATCGCGCTAGCATCACTACCCAATGATCGCTCCATCGTATCGTCTATTTCGCTTTATTTTGCGGAGTTATGGCGGCGTTTATTCGAGAATAGTTTTCGTCCGACAATGTTGCAAACTATATTGACTGTGTTCGCGTTTTATTGTTTTATAGGAGGAGGAGAGAGCTATGAGAAATGCAATAAAGTTTATGCCCGTCCTTAAGCGTTTTGCTAGTACTTTGTTGAAATATATCGATGAGAGACAGCACTTAATTTCGACATACGTACTTGGTGATGTTAGCAACGCGAGAATAGTTTGTATTCCAAGTATCTAGTACATTTCCTTCAGACCAGCGCAACCATTCGTCTAGTATAAAGTATTTTACCAAATGTAAGCAAGCTCTTATTAAAATAGTTCTCATTTTTGCTTTCCCTAATCAACTGTAATGAATAAATTTGTTTACACATAAAAAAATTGGTACTTCATACATTTTTGTCTCACTAATATTAGTGGGCTTTCAAATAAAGCCAACAAGCTGATTCATGTCAGCCTTCATTAAAAAAAAATGAAGTACACCATTAGATAGAGCAGCAAAAGTGGCCGTGAGAATGTGCCTTTAGTTTTTCTCTGGAAGACCAAATAAAAGTTCTACAAGCAAAATAAGAAAGAAGGTGAAGCTTTGAAGAAGTATATAAATGCAGTTGTACACTAAGCACATTTTATATGCTTTTTTATACATTCTGAACTATTTGTTTGCAAATATTTGTTACCGGCGATAGACGGCTTTTTATATTATCACTACTTTCAGTGGTTCACGTTCCTATCTCTCGCATGGAGCCAACTCGGGCAGAATCCAAGTTACATTTAACTCCCTATGTAATGGAGAAATGTAATATAGTTGATTCAGAAAGCAACATTCATATTGAAAAAGCTCAGTATCTGGCGATTTAACAAAGACGGTCCTTGTTAAATTACCAGATACCAAACAGATAACTGTCGTTTGACGTTTGAGAAACAGGGCATTAGTTTGAGAAGAACGGGACGAAGAGATGTCGCATACCTACTGAAAGGAGCAACAACTAGCCCGAAACGTGCTCTGGCACTGTATTCATAAGCACATGAGCACACTCATCTGGCTATATACTATCGCATATTTCTTATAATTTTGTTTTCAACTCGATTACTGTACGTGCTGGGTTCTTAGGCAGTTTTTTTTTTTCATTTTATGCCACAGAACCTAGATAGGTAAGGAGTTCAAACTTCTTGAAGGCCATAGTAAAGTCGTAATTTGATGTTCTGTCTACCAGTGTTTTATCGCTTTTGCTGTATGACACGCAGCACCATCTTGTTGGAATACAAAGTCTTCTTCAAGAAATTGACATATCGGAATGGATGGCAAAAGATTTTCAGTAAAAATGATTTTATATTTGGCGGCGTTAATAGTACCATGAATGAATTGCAGTTTTCACACTCCTCTTCCAGACATATAAACCCATACCATGATCGAAGCTGGAAACTTGACCTGTTTAACCAAACAGTCGGTATGGTATGCTTCCGCTGATGTACATACGTAATATACGTTTTCTAGTATCCCCTACGCACACGTCGTTTTCCTAATGAATAATATAATAAACTAAGAATAATTTGTAACATGGAAATCACGTGAAAAATTTCCTTATAAAACGTGTAGCTTAATTTTCTGACCGTTCTTTTGGTAGCCGATAAAGAAATTTGTTTTTGAATCATATGCCGCCATAATACAGTGAGTTCTCGAGCAGTTGATCGTCGATTTGATTTGACAATTCTTCTCAGAGCTTGTGCATCGGCACCAGAAATTTTTGATGGAGAACCAGTTTTTTTAGATTCTCTCACATTTCCACTGTTCTTAAACAAATTAATAATATCATGCACTGTCGACCGTGGAACTGAGTGAGAAATTGTAATTTTTCGTGCAGAATTTCCATTCCTATGGGCATTAATAATAGATTTTCGTAAATCAGCACTCACTGCTTTACAGGGAGCCATATCACTCTGACACACTCTGACAACTTATCAGCAGCTGCTGCTAGTACAAACCTACAAGTGTGCCGAACTAATTAACACAATACCCGATAGGATTATAGGTGCTGTTAGCAATAAATGAAGCGTAACTCGATGTAAAAATAATGGCCGAACTATTTTGAACCGTCACTTATTCTTCATTTATTATTGTTAAGGTTGCAAATATTGACCAATGTAAAATATTTTGTAACTAAATCTAAGCTTAATGTTTATATTTCACTATAGCAAAAAAAATTGCAAGGAATAGGTTTCTTATGAAAACTTTGTTATAATTTAATCAACCGTTTCATTAAAATTGATAGCCGGCCGAACTATTCTGAGCCTGGGCTCGTAAAATTAACGTGGAAGCATTTAAAAAATACACCATAGATACTGCAACACTGTACATAGAAAAATATAAACGGTTTTATATGCTACCCTTTGTCCACAAGATACTGATTCATGGAGCACGAATAATAGAATTTGCTTTACTTCCCATAGGTCAATTGTCAGAGGAAGCATCAGAAGTGAGAAATAAAGACTTTCGTTATTGTCGCAGAGAACATACCAGAAAAATGACTAGAGAGCAAACAAATATAGACCTTCTGCATATCTTATTGTTATCATCTGATCCCGTAATTTCTAGTAAAACACATTTTAGTAAACCGAAGTCAACACTCCTTTCTTCCGACGTTGTAACTCTATGTCATCACGAAAATGTTGAGCCCGATATTATTGTTTCTGCCTCTAGTAGTAGTAGTGATTGTGAAAGATCATAATTTGTCACTGTATGTATAGATTGTGCTTTATAAGTAATAAATTGCATGTCCTCAATGTATACTGTGATTATTCTCCCGATTAGATACGATTAGATGCTAATTTGAGGATCGCGCACATCAACATTACATCACTGGTACCAAAAATAGAAAATTTTAAGCTATTCCTTTGCGAGAACAAGTTCGACATTTTAGCAATTTCAGAAACCTGGTTGAATCAATTCATACCAAATGAAGTGGTAGAAATCAATAACTATAATTTTTTTAGAAGGGATAGAGCCGGTCGCGGTGGCGGTGTGGGTATCTACGTTAGGGATGCCTTTGCCTGTTCGCCTGGCGTGGCGTCTAGTGATATTGAGCAGTTGTGGGTCAGCATAGGCACGAATGGAAAAAAGTTTAGTTTCGGTGTTGTATACAATCCACCCAATTCAGATTGGAAACAATTTTTGGACTGTCTGGAAGACTCGATGATTGCTTGCAGTCTTGTCTCAGATGAAGTATACTGCTTAGGCGATTTCAATATTAATTTATTTAATTCGGGTCATCCATCGGTGCAGTACTTTAACTGTTTTCTTCAAACAATCGGTAGTAAGCAGATTATAACTGAGCCGACAAGAACAACCAGTGGTGCGGGCGCTTTGCTTGACTTTGTCTTGATTCCCGACAGCGTTACGTGAGCGTTACGTGCATCGACACTGGTGTCATTAACTGTCATTTATCAGATCACGATTGCGTTTATTGTACTGTCAATATCGCCGTGTCAAAGCCAGGTCCTATATTTCGTACTTACCGTGATTACACCAATATTAGTATGGAGAATTTCCTTGCTGATCTACGAGGAATAGATTTTCACCACATGTTGCGCTTAGAAGATGTCAACAACAAAGTTGCATTCTTCAACTACTGCATTCTATCCCTTTTCAACGCGCATGCTCCTTTTATTACTCGTAAATTTACGAAAAAACACATTCCATGGTTAACTGATAACCTAAAATACTTGATGTCACTTCGAGATCGCGCAAACATGAAATACAGAAGATCTCGGAATTTATCTGATTGAAATTACTACATGCCGTTACGAAACTTGACCAGTCGCACATTTCAGCTAGAGAAAAGAGCATATTTTGCCTTTATATCTCGCTCAAAAGACCAAGCAGCACTTTGGAAACATCTTAGTCACTTAAACCTGGGCTCAAAAAAAACCATTCACTCTATACCAGAACATCTAAGTGATCCCGACCAAATTAATGATTATTTTATTGACAGCATACCTGCTGCCCCTTTTTTGCCGCTTACAATGCCGCCTGCTGACCGTGATGGCAGGTTTTCCTTCACAACAACTGATAACGATACCGTTAGGGCAATTATAAGCAATATCAGTTCTAACTCTACAGGTTCAGACGGTATCAATATTCAGATGATTCGTTTATGTTCACCGTTTATTATCCCATTCATCACCCATATTTTGAACACATGTCTATTGGAATGTGTATTTCCGGACAGTTGGAAGCAAGCGCTGGTAACGCCTTTGCCCAAGACAAGGAACGTTCAAGATCTAAAAGATCTGAGGCCCATAAGCATACTACCTGCCATGTCTAAAATTCTGGAACGTGTTATGGAGCTACAAATCAAAAGGTTTGTTTCAGAATTTCACCTTTTACCAGACGTCCAGTCTGGCTTTAGATCGGGGTACAGTTGCACTACTGCTCTATTGTGCGTTACTGATGATATTTTACGAGCTACGGACCAGGGGCTTGTAACTATTTTGGTTCTTCTTGATTACTCCAAAGCCTTTGATACAATTAATCATGCCAGGCTGTTGGATGTACTTAGGAATAAGGGTTTTGACAGGGGCTCCATTCAACTTCTTTCTAGCTTTCTTTCGGGGAGATCACAATGTGTGAAGCATAATAATGTATTTTCTCAACCACGTAATCTGGCACGGGGTGTTGCACAGGGATCAGTCTTTGTTATTTTCACTCTACACGTCTTACTTCATCGATTATTTAAAATATATGAAAGTTCATCTCTACGCCGATGATATGCAACTTTACCACTCCTTCAAAGCGTCGGAGTGGATCATGGCGGTAGAGAGAATAAACGGGGATTTATCTCGGATTCAGTCAATTTCTTCGGCCTTTTCACTCAACATTAACCCTTCCAAATCCCAGGTTATTGTATTTGGCAACAAAGAAATCGTCGTGAGCCTCAACGACGTACTTGATATTCGTGTTAACGGCACGGTGATCCCTGCTGTCTCTAGCGTCAAGAGTTTGGGCCTAACATTGGATAACTCTTTTCGATTTCGGGAACATATAGCAAGTTGCATAAACTTAGCATTTGCAAATTTAAAAAAAATGTATCCACATCGCTCTGTTCTTAACAAAAATGTGAAGCGGACCCTTTGCGACTCCTTTGTACTTTCTCGCTTTGCATACTGTGCGGAGGTTTAGCACCCTTGCTTGGATGTTGTTACTAGCAACCGCATTCAAAAGGTACAAAATGCATGTCTTAGGTATATCCACGGCATAAGAAAATTTCAACATATCTCATATAAATTAGCAGAAACAACTTGGCTTAACATGTCTAACAGAAGGGAACTTCAGACATTAACTTTGTACCACAAAATTCTCTCGTTGAAAACACCGCCATACCTCTACCAACGCATCCGCTTCAGAACAGATGTACATAATTTAGGAACCCGCTTCCGCGGCCTCATCTCACCGCCCATTCATAGACTTGCTTTATTTGAACGATCCTTCTCATATAATGTTTACAAAAAGATTAACAATTTACCGCTTGACATAAAAGAATGTTCAGTCACCCGTTTTAGTTCAAAATTAAAGTCGAAGTTGTTTCTTTCGTATCAGTAGTGCCCTTGTTGATGTGTATGAGATTCCTATATTGTTGTTGATCTAATCATTCTGTTTTTATATATCACACTCGTGCAGTTGCTTTAGTTATATATTTATCCGAACACTGACAGAATTTAGTTTAGTTTACGTTTAGGCAATATTTTTGTATGATGCATGTCTTTAAAACTGCTGGGCTAGGTAAAAGCAGTCAGCATATTATTATGCGACTGAACCTCACCCTGAGATTGGGTGTATATTTTGATTTATGTATGTCTTATTGTATTTAATTTTGTTACGTTTCGACGTTTTTTTTATATACACTCAATAAAGGCATTATTATTATTATTATTATTATTATTATTATACCTTTAAATATTTTTGTCCAGCTAGAATTTCAATCGGGCCCACTGTGACACCGGTGCAAGACTTGAGCGAAGTAATGTTAAACAACACTGACGGATATGCTACTACTGTGGATACTCTAGGAGGTTTCCAAGTTATCTATTTACAAAAATCTGTAGAAAACTAAATTATCTAACTCCGTTAGTAGTGAGCTTTACGTCATACCTAAGTAGCTATGTATTTCACATACAATTCTGTGTAATCAATCTTCTTAAAATATCCCCAACAAATCCTCGTTTACCTAATTAACTTAAACAGACTTGGTGAGAGAACAACACGCACGAATATGTTTGAGCTTTTTGAAATAAACGAGATATTACCTAACAACATTAGGAGCAAGTATGTATGAAAGTATTATTACTGTCTTCACTAATTTCTTTTTTAAAATCATAATTTAATGCTACAGCTCTCTTTCTTAGTCTGACATCGACATAACCCTCCAATTTTTCTCACAGCTAACTGTCATAAGCAACCGACGATATCTAATTCCCGAGGTCAACCTCTAAGTTGCCTTATTGAATGGGTAATTATGCGTATATTAAAAATTTAAATCAGTGATAAGAATGGCGGAATGCTATTAATTATATTTGAGAGGATGATTTATCAATGTAGTAAAACAAGTACAGTGTCTATTCAAATAGTGTTATGAAAGTAAGATTAATGATGACATATTAGCATAGGTGGTGAATCATTAGCATAAATGTAATCCGTTTGAAAAGCTACCGACAAATTTAATTTGCGGTTTTGTTAAAATTGCGCATATACAAAAATAAAAGCGATTTTAGTGCCTCAAAACGACACCAGAGGAGGTATTTAGACATCTGTGCATAAAATTACGAACAATCTCGATTTTCTTTCCTGTTCTTCGTTTAACTTTTACTGATCGTAAAACTTTTACTATGCTGTTTAAATGATTTTTAATTCGTTATTTTGAACGCTTTAATGCTTCGTTAACCGGTGATTACATGCAAATATGTGTATGTGCGCACCAAAAAAAGTTAATGACATATCCTATTATGGTAGCTACATAGATTTGACGTTTTAACAAAGTTAAAATTTATGATGTTGCTTGCGCAATTTAATTATTTTTAAAATTCGAATAAGCATATAATTGCCCGCTAAAATACGGTTGTGATAATTACAACTACACGTTTAAGGTGCTGAGTAGACAACATTACGCGATAAATAATATTATAAATCTTTCGTAATATGGATATATCGACGCCTATATCCCTTCTTACTTATTAAAGGGAGGATTTGCGTCGTAATGAAGTTTTTGTAATCTAATTTCCATTTTTATTAGGTTCCTAAAGTTCGATGTAATGTCGCTAATGGATCAATTTCAATAGTACCTGTGTATAATTTTATCCTTTCATGTAATCTGCAAATTATAATGTGTATAGATCGATGTGGCCACACTTAATACTGTGTAGAGGTGCCCGTTGATAAATGGTTCTTCATTACGACGAACATTGTAGCAAGGAAAAGCCTTTACTTTACAAAAGCTATTATCCTAAATGTACGTAATTCACACCGAAGAAGTTCGCATTAATTACACTTAATACCTCAACGAAAACCGAGAACATTTATCATGATTAAACAAAATAATGCTTTTAATAAACAGTTACAGCATACATTAAGTTAGGGGTAAAATTTTGGTTCAAATACATATTAATCATTTGGCGAAAATTAAAATACAACTTCACATCAATTTAAACGATCTCATGGTAGGACAGATTCGAATTAATTCGCTTTACTTTTTCGCTACCATATTAATGGCACAAACGTGATTGGATTCAAAAAGATCTAAAAGTTCATTTTCGGTTTTAGCCTCTAAGTTGATCTCAAAGAGGTTGGGCGCTTCCATAATACTCGAACAGTTTTCATCGATCTCTTTTAAAGATGTGTAAAGAGTGTGCCCGAGAAGATCTAAGAAAATACCCAGATATTTCACTGGATCAGAGAAGCCAAACTGCGGATTCCACTGAGAGTAGCTTCCTCCATATATGTATGTATATATAAGCACCATACCAAAATTGGTGCTTTTGCTTCAAAGTCAAGTCTTCCTTGACTGGAACATCTCCTCATAGATAAGAGGTGGCTTCTTTTAATAAAGGATAGTATCTTCTCTTAAGACTTGCATCTATTTTTAAAAATGTTGCCTTCTACCAACCTCCAAACCACATAAACTGTATTGTCTCTTCAAATATGTCGTAGAAGAGATTATTGCGCATTGAAAGATTGTGTAGACTTTGAGGCCATCACAGACATGACTTTGTACCATTTTTCCCCACTTTCGTGAGGAGGCAGTTTTTAATTTGCATTGTGTTTATTGTCTGCAGAAACAGCAGATTAGACAGGATCATCTCCATTCCATGAGTTTAACTTAGCAGTTGAGGCTAAACCTTTTGAGAGCTTATCAGTGTTTGTATATACGTTGGTCCACTAAGAATTTTTGAAAATTAGCTTCTGTACCTTCGTGCGTAGAAGCTTTTGAGTCACATGGGGTGAAGTGGAGCAGCTCTTTTGAATCCCAGCCACCGACAAAAATCAGGTCAAAACCAGGTCAAAAGTAGGTCAAAGCCAGACCAAAACCCTGCCAGCGATCGTCAGTCATCGGGAGGTAGTATATAGTGGCCGGCTTTTATAGCGTGTCCACATCGAGTGACTGGGCCCGTACATACATAGCTTACCTAC
>SMLS01068875.1:0-25088 GCA_004785975.1 Popillia japonica
ATAATCTTGCCACTGGCACCAGTACGAAATCTGGTCCTCTGATTAGTATTCCACTGAACCTCGCTGAGCCTCTTCCTAGATTTCATAGCAATATGCCTCCATAACAAGTACGAGTTATTCAGTAATTCTCCCGTAAATTCTTCGAAAGGGATCTCGTTAGCAGCACCCTGGCGATGAGCAACTCCGTCGGACAAAAATCATCGCCGCCTACTAAACACTAATCGTAATGTCTGATTGTAAGCGTTATAAACAAGAGATCTTAGTAGAAGACTCAGAATAACACATGGCATAAGGATCAGAAGTGAACCTGGATGGAGAACCACCTGAATAGGAGACTGACCCCCACTACGAACATACACTTCGAGAACGACGAAATATTATTTAATATTCCTACACAAACATGTCATACTTACAGGTTCAATCATTCCACTTCTGCCAGTTGTCATGCTCTACAATCAGTAACAATAGAGTAGTTACACTATTCTGTGATAAGCTACGTTTTTAAGAACGACTTTTCTCATATACCCTGTCTCGAGTTGTAGATTTTATAACTACATATATCAATCTATATAAAAGCTCAAACATGGTCAACTGATATAAACTAGTCGATAAAATTCTTAGATTGTGAACGACTTAAATTTTTAAAAACATTACATAAAAAGACGCAACAAAGCAAAAACTTTCCGTGAAAGCTACTTCTTTCAAATACGTTACACAGCAAAAAAAAATTAACAGTATAACGGTATACAATTCCATCGTAACGCTAACAAAAAAGTGTCTTGCTAAGTTGATGATGTTTACCTAAGTAATAGGGCAGATCATATCGAACTGCTGGTGTACTGTAGGGGATCAGGGTGGTTATATAAGTTTAAAGATAGCGTGATGGAAAATATCCACCAGGTGATATCGATTTTAGTCGGTCCATAGTGTAGGCGCTTATATACGATAGGTTTATATAATATTCACGCACTGAATCATTGATTGAATTTAAAAAGGCAAACCTTCGACCTGTTTGATGTCTAGCGAGTATCTAAATAATTCATAGCCTCAGAATGTACTTCCTACTGAATCGACAATACGTAAGGTGTAATATCACTTAATGTATGTAATGAACAAGGTCAACCTACAATTGAATTAATATTAAATACGTGGTGGGATTTAAACTCATACAATTTTTGTTTCACCCAGAAAATGTATGCGAATTAAATAAAGTTGATACACGAAAGGTTGTGTTTTTACAAACCATGAACTCCAGGTTTGATATTCGGTTATATTTCTGCTATTTTCAGTATGACATGAGCTGACTAATTTTCAGGTTTTCATCGGTATTGAAAATGATATATCAGGTTTATTATACAGGGCGAGGCAGTGCAAGCAGCGGTTTTGAAAAACGCAGGAAATGTGCTGTGTCGCTGGAGTGGGTATGTGTGTGTGCGCATTTTGTAATAATGTAACGGTGGACCCCTCAACATTGCGTGTATGCTGTCAAAGCGTCTTACCTAAACGGTAGTTCTTACTTGCAAGCGCGGAATGCTTTCGAGAACCATTTCAATATTCACCGGAACTGACCGGTACCGTCTATCTGTGCGATTAAATGTTGGATTGAAAACGAGACTATACTAACGAGAAGACAAAATCGCGGTAAACAGAAAGCAATGTGTACGGCCGAAAACAAAGCATCAGAAAAGGCTTTGGAAAAAGTCCATGTCGTTCAGTTTGCATAGCATCAATTTCCAACAGAATCGTTAGAGGAATTTTACACAAAGTGCTACATTATCATCCGTATAAAATCCAACTTGTTCAGGCTCTTTAAGAATCCGTTTACGTGAGTCGAAGACGATTCTGTGAAGAATTTTTGAATTTAATTAACGAAGATGAAGACATTGTTCGCAAATTATGGATGGGTGACAAGGCTCATTTTATTTGTTCGGTTATGTCCATAGGGAATTAAGTTTTAAAATGGCACAAATCCTAACCAAACAACTTCACTCCACGAAAGTCATTGTATGGTGCGCTATATATTTATCAGGAATCATAGGCATCTACTATTTCCAAGATGCCCGTGACAATGCTATGCCCGTGATTTCACAGAAATACGCATACGTGCTCGAAGACTTATTAATTCCACAAATATCATAGTACGAAATAAATGACGGAACTTTTTTTCAACAGGACGGAGTATTTTCCACACAACAAGAATAAACATAAATATTCTTAATGGTTTATCTCCAACTCACATAATCTTTCGAAATGGAGATATTACCTGGCCCTCTCGTTTGCCGGACCTCATAACCTGCTGCTATTTCTTGTGAGGTTATCTGAAGACCAACCTGTACCAGTAATCCATCACGAACAACTGAAGCCCTGAAAAAACGAGTTCGAGCAGAAGTCGCTCGCATACCAATGCAAATGCTACAGAATGTCATGAGTAACTTTAGCGACCGGCTGGAACAATGTGTCATCTTAGCAGTCTTTTTTAAAATATGAAGTGCGTGTTTATGTCGTTTGACGTGGTGACTATAAAATTTTGGATGGGCTTTTTCAAATTTGCTCGTTGCTCTGCTCCACTGTACTAATGAAGTGTGTAGCTGGTATATTGTATTCATAAGTGGGAAAATTGTACTTTCATCATGCGTGAATGATTCGCGCTGATTAGCTATTATTGGGACAACCTTGGTTCTACAATTATTAGCTTAAGTATGTATGTGTACTTTAAATTAGTTCGTGTCTTATGCGTCACAAATCCATAGGCTACACAGAGCTTTATTCAACCATAAAGCTCGATGCAGCTAGCAAAAAATTTCATACTATTCATATCATCCAAGATAACTAGATATTAGGTTCTACTATTTTTCCCCAAATGCACAAAATACAAGCAAGTTTTCCCAGAAGAAATGTTATTCATTCAATGGAGTAAATAAAGAAAGCATAAACACCTTCAAATCATCTGTCCAATTATGAAAAACAGCATCTAATTGTAAGCTGACAAACAGCAATTCACTCGATGCATATTAGAAGATTTAGTTATGTAAATATTGTCATAGTGTCATGAAACCAAATGCACAGACTGGAAAGGGCATCAAAATTGTAAACAACTTTCAGGGGCAAACAAACTAGAGAGAAATAAGTAATCAGCATTTATCTCAATGCAATCTGTTTCTTATCAAGTGCAAAATACTAACTTACTTTCATCCACCAAAACACCAAACACTTTGATAAATTGCCAATTTATCAAAGTATTTGGTGGTGCTGTAGGCCGCACTTTATATTTATTTGAATCGTATCATTCAAATTGATATTTTTGTCAGATGACTGAATTTTTTTCTATTTGTACCACGTCATATCAATCGACCCATGGCCTTCAAATTTATAGTTCTGAGGACTAACAACCAATTGAAATAAAGATTAAAATCCAAGCAAACATTTCTTTGGCCAAAATTGTAGCTACCTAATGAGAGATCACAATCCACAAAAGATCCCGCACACACTTCCTGAACACACAATGGAATATCAAGGCTGAAGAAATCTCAGCTCTGGGACATTATTACTCCCTAATAATTAGCACAATCAGCAAAATATTTACAGATAAGTAATACGAGTTACCAACTTTGCCAATCCAATGGCATCCTCGTTAAACGCAAAACTGAAATTTGTACGAAGTCAAGTGTGCCATACTAGAAGGTTTTCCATTGCAAAGTCAATGTTAATTAGTTCTTAATGTTATAATCTCTGGCTGAAAATGCGTTACTAGCAATGTATAAAGTAGATTGTCAATTAGCTAGTTTATATCGACCTTATCATATATAAACGTATCTTAATATGTACTTCAGTTCTACCGCCATTGCAGATTAGGAGATTACAATAGAATATATAGTTGAGTCAACAACTTCACGCAGTAGGAGAAATAAGTTAAAAAAAACGCTACGATAACGTATTACAAATATTACACTGTGGTGATAACTAATTGCAATGACATTGAACTTGTTACAACTCGACAAAATCTTAAGGGTTCGTAATTCTTACTTAACTATAGTTAAATATAATTGTTGTGCAAAGATAAAAAAGTGACCGGTAATTAAGCTTAGTGATTGTTTAAAATAGGATAAAATTATGTCATAGGATATTTTTATTCTAAAATGAATCAGTTATTTAAATGTTGGTTGAACCAGTGGTAACAATATACACGTCTTTCATAATCAACTTGTAACAGCTCTTGCACAACTGAAACCTTCTACGGACGCATGTGCAAGACTTTTTATAGTGCCTTCCGACAGGAACTATGTGATACCCCTAAACCAAAACATACTAAATACTGGTTTGTATTTGATTTTTTAATTAAAGAAAATAAAGTTTTTTATTATTAATATGAAATACTTGTTTGCTGTGAGAGCTGTATAGGTTTCCTTGGACTTCTCCGCATTCTGACTCCAATGTTTTTAACAGTTTCATTATTATATTCTTGCTGTATAGGTTACTTTGGACTTCTCCGCATTCTGACTCGAATGTTTTTAACAGTTTCATTATTGAGAACTGCATTTCTGCCAGAGGATTTTGTTTTACAAACACTACCTGCCTGTCTGAAACGTTTCACAATGCAACGAATGTGTGAAAAGTTTGGCCAAACTCATATTTTCATTCAGCAACTGTAAGATATACTCATCATAACACATTTGCAGAGAATATTCCCATGTACCATCTTCCCTGCGGAATCCTCCACGGAAGTATGATTCCAAAAAGAAAGCCTTCCACGCAAACGTAAACATTGAATGGTCTATTTGTAAATATTTTAATAACTATGGCAACGAGCAAAATGTAACCAGCGTTTTCAAAGAAACGAGTTTCTTATCGCAACAAAGCTAGATGAATTACAAAAAGTAAATATCGAGCAGAAAAACATAAACAGACAAAATAACAAACTATTACACTACTTGAGAGCAAATTCAAAACCATTATGGGTAAAGGTCTAATTAGAAAATAGTTTCGATAAACTTAGAAAGAGATATAGAACCATAACGCTTCAATCATTCTTACTCGCACTGTATATATTATGTACATGCATAATAAATCATTTTTAAATAGTATTTTATTCGTCGAACCTAAAATCTGTAATATTTCTATCATACTTAATATTTTATTAGACGTCAAGCGGGTATAATAATTTCACGTTTAAAACTTATTTATATATCTATATGACCTAATATGAAAAATTTGTTATCAAAATATATTTTATTCAGTATTTCAATACACTGTTTATATCAAATTTACGCATTCAGTTTAAATACATATTTGATGTTTTTCTTATCCAATATCTGCTAAAATATACATAACTACATGGGAAATATAATATTTTAATAATTGCAGAATATTCCAGACCAGTGGTTAAGGATTTTTGCGGTAGTGCATTATGTTTTACTTTCAATCTGAATACCTGTTCAATTCTAGATTGGTAAATTTGTTGCAAGCTAGGATTAGCAATAATAAAAGAGTGTGGAATATAATTTTGTTGTGATCATGACAGTATTTATATGTCAGTGTCACGTTAGATAATAACCTGCACATATTACACAAAGCCTGAAAATATTCTGAAAATTACCAAAAATCAACTTCCCAATATTAAATGAAATTAAACATATGTATGTAGTTTCTTCAATTAGATGAATAAGACATTAAACTGCTTCTGTTTCTGTTTTACTTGACCATACTTTTCTATATTTTTTACCCATGTGTTTTAAATGTACGTAGCGAAAACATTAACGCACAAGGTAGAAACTTTATCCTCAAGTGGAGAATTGTGGCAACCGTATTTAATAAAAGAAACTTTTATTTGTAAGATAAATAAAAGTTTCTTCTCTAAGAAACCTTCAAAAGAATGCCTTACTTAAACTTACTTAGGGTTTCGGAAGCAAAATCAATTGCTAAGACTAGGGATGTCAGAGACCGAAGACGTTCAATTAATGGAGTATTAATGAATGAAGTTCCTGTAACGGCCGTCATTCGTAACTTTCGTATCGAGTTTGTGGCAGCGTTCCGTACTTATTGTTTAGTTGAAAACAACCGGGGACTTTCCATCTAAGTGCATAGCAATGGAGTGTATATAGTGATAATAATGACAGTAATTGTGAGAAAATGAAACACGAACATAAATCGAGAGCCATCTTACTTAAGTATACGAGTATACATGTATACTAGCATTAAATGTATGTAATACATATGTATGTATCCGATATGTACACCAAGCGGATTACGCTCGATGTACAAGTTTGCATGATGGTAGATATACTTTCGTGCACATGTATGATGCTGTGCGGTAGTTGTGTAACTCATAATTACGAGGAGCTGGAAATTACAAGGTCCCATACGTCTCTAATGTGTCTAATTATCCTTCAAGGTATATCAGCTGTGAAACCAGCTCGCGATGCGTACTACATAATTGTTATAGTACTCCCGTATATTTGTGTATTTACATGAACACTTAACAAATCCATAACAGTTAACCTAATAAATATTATTCTGCCTCGATCCTTCGAAGTTTGCGTACCTACGTCGTAAGAGTACATAACTTTCAGATTACCCTGTTAGCACAACTCAAACTAGGTATAAGGAATAAGAAATTGTACAGCAATAAGGCTATGATGATTAACGAGTCTAGAAATTGCAGAGAAACAGATTTCTATACCATGTGCTAACAATTGGTATTATTCAGATGATAATGTAATTTAAGCTTAATTTTAAAATATGTTGATAACAATCTACATGAATAGATGTACGTATGTACATATTTATTCCATACACCGCCAACGGGTAGTAAAAAAATACAATAGTATTGTAATGTGGAGTACAGCTTTGATAATTTTAACAGCTTCTTTAGAAAACCTGCGAATTTTATGTAACCACATCAACTGTTGACCTGCAAAATTTCCCTTGCCTCCTATTCTCCTATATGACGTAATATTATTATATCGTCATAGCATTTCTCCCTTTTTTCTTTTATTTTGAATAACTTCAAAAGAACCTTATTTAGGTATAGGATATGTTGTATGAATTGTGTGTATTAAATATATGTATGTATGTGGATTTATAATTGGATTTATAGCATTCTATTTAAAAATTGATGCCAACTTTCGGTTAACCAGAAGTTACCTTTATTTCAAAATATTTTCAAATAATGGTTTACTTTCTGCCATAAACAACAATATTTTTTTCTTTATATCTCGAAAGACAGACGAAGTTGATTTGACTAGCGCTTTTGACCCATTCCAGTCAATCATCAATTACTTCTTGCGAAACTATAAGTATTCAGTGGGTGTAAAAGGTTTAGCTTATGATCTATTTTTATCATATTTAACAAACAGGTTTTTCAAAGCAAGCATTAAGGGTGAAGTTGCTAACATCATCACAACTAGGGCGTCTTCGTTAATGAAAGTCTCCCGCGGTGTTCCGCAGGGATCTGTTTTAGGGCCGTCGTTGTTTTTGGTATATGTAAATGATATGTGCTTTCATTTGTGCTGCTTTTCATATCCTAATGATACGAGTTGCATTATATCTAGAGCATCGATACCGCAAGCGTAGGTGCTGTGTAATAATGTGGTGAACAGCATGACTGGGTGGTCTTCCTTGAATGGGCTTGTCTTGAACAGGGCGAAAACAGGTCTACTACATTTTGTTCGAACTATTCATAACACTTCCTCAAGCCTTTATATTCGTTTTAACGGTAGAACTATACCTGAGGTTGACTGCGTGGACTTTGTAGGATTGTCTGTTGATGGGCGGCTTAAGTTTGAGCAACACTGTGAAGCGCTCCAATATAAACTATGCTCGGCATTATACGCTGTTCGATCGCTTCGAGGTAGTGTCAGTTTGCAGTCAATAAAATTGTTTTATTATGCATATGTTGAATCACTGCGGTATGGGGTTTACACCCCATCGGCAAAGAAAGTATTTATATTGCAAAAAAAATTATTAGAGTTACGATGGTAGCCATATCTACAGACACATGTCGCCCTTTTTTGGGATCCTCGGTTTTTGCCGTTGGCTGGTGTCATTATTAACGAAATTCTGATGTTTTATAAAGCCAATGAAAGCACATTTGTAAGAAACTGTGACGTATCTAGTGGCATGACGACGAGGGGCTGCCATAATCTAAGTATTATTCCTTCACATAGAACTAAATTTTGTGAGTCCAGTCCCATGTATCAGATCATTATAAGCTATAACCGATTGCCTGATTATATAAAATCTATAGCTAGTAAAGATCAGTTTAAATATGAGGTTAAAAAGTATTTCTTGGCACATACTTACTACACTGTGGGCGAGTACCTGGAGCAGTATTAATTGATTTATTTTTTTTATACATTTTCGTGTTTTAGCCATTGTTCAGTGAGTTTATGTTATAATTTTTTATATGCACCTGTGTATTTTTAGTATACCGAGTGTCCAAGTTCGATGCTCATCATTGGTATCTCGGTTATTAGAATACATAGAGCAATGGTTAAACAGGGAATATTTTGCAGAATTCAATCCTCGCAACTAATCTCGTTTCAAATTTGACTCGACTTTTTTCATTTTTTAAAAATTTTGAAAAATCAAATTGGTATTTGTAGATTTCGTCATTCCTCAATAACTGAATAACGTTTAATCTGACCTGTTTTAAAGTTTTACATTGTTGAGACACTTTTTTAAGATCAAACTTTTGATATAAACAGAAAAGATTGTCGTTTGTTTTTAAGTTATTCGCGCAAATTTTTGTTTTTTACATGGTGACCATATTGGATTTTGGATTTGTTAGACAACGCTTAAAAAGTGCTTTTCAACGATGTATAACATGCCTGAAATATTTTTAGTTAACAGCAACTTTAAAACAGCTCAGATTAAGCGTTATTCAGTTATTGAAGAATAACGTAATCGACAAATACCAATTTGATTTTTCAAAATTTTTAAAAATGAAAAAGTTGAGTCAAATTTGAAACAAGATTAGTTGCGAGGATTGAATTCTGCAAAATATTCGCCATTTAACCATTGCTCTATGTATTCTAATAACCGAGATACCAGTGGTGAGCATCGAAATTGGGACACACGGTATACCTATGTTATTTTCTTTGTTTTATCTTGTAACATTCTTTGCTACAGACAATGTCAATGTTCCTTGAACTATGGCAATAATTGCCATTAATTTTTTTTTTTAAATGGAATACTGAAGTTGTAACCGTGGATAAACTGAATAATTTATTTTCAATATTCCTGCTTTGGATAGTAGTCCAAGTTTATTACTTAGTACTATGTAAAATTTGCTTGCATTACATACATACATATCCGTAACTATTTCTGTTAGAATACGATACAACATGTACCAACCCGTTTCTATCTAACAGAGAGTACTATTTTGATGAACTTCTTCAGTGTAAATAAAATTACACTAAAGTGGAACCTTTATTTACTAAATACACATTGTCAGCTGCAAAATGCACTGTTTATATCTGTAAAAGATAGTACTTACATATATTAGCTGAAGTGTTTGCGGAGGAAATGCTTTAGCGAGTAAAATACCAAAATATAAAGCTGGTTGCCGTTGCTGCCAAAATAATTTGATCGTTGTAATTCATTCATCTGTTCATTACTCGTCAACCCTTCTATCATTGGGTGTCGGGTCAGGTATAATTATAACAATGTAGTTTGTTACTGCCACATATGTACATATGTATCTGATTCAAATCAGTATGATATTTGTTTCAAAAAAGTGAATTGTATAAACCTAAATGTGTGGCACCTGTAAATTTCTAAACACGTTTTTTTGCTCCAACTTCACAAGTTAGTAGAATGTCAGTTGTAAAATACTCTTCACAGTCTGCAGTAACTATTTATCATTATATGAATAAATTTAGTTTAAGAGCTGCCTTTATCTGTTTCATTAGTAACTGAAGAGTAAATAAGATTGGGCAATTACAAGTTATTTCTTCTCGAACCATTTCAATTTTATACGCTCTTCTTCTTTTAATTGAATCGTGTTAAGTTATTGGTAGTGATTAGTATTATGCTATTGATTGCATAATATCATTATAAGTATAGTATAGTTTTATCGAAAAATCTGTATAATAAGAAGCTACAATTGTATGAAACGATAAACAAGAGTTTTTAATATGTGCTCCACTAGAAAAGCAAGTTGCTCACAGTTATTGATTTGATTTGATTTGATTGAAGATTGGGTACGGTCCGGTCTTTACGTCCTTCGCTCAACATCGTGACCTATGGCCTATTTGCATTATTCGCTGCTTACAATTAGTGAATTTCTTTGCATAAAGTCCCATTTACTAGGTCTAATAAGCCTGTATGGAAAATCTCTTTCTGTTAGAGGTGTTAGTAAATTAATTGATTACAGGAATGACAGCGTCCGTTGTTCCAGTGCAGCGTATACAAATACAACTTGGTAGGTTGTCTCCTTCTCCTCATTCCATTGTCTGGAAATAAGTTCATCTTTAGAGATGCCAATTCTATGCAGGTATTCCCTTAGATAGCAGTGTCCTGTTGACAGACTCATCACTGTTCTAAGGTGTATTCGGTGGAGGGTCAGCGCATCTGCTGCTACCTGCTGGGATGAGTACCCCATCATCCGTTTGCTGTATAACTGCTGTTCAACGTTGTTCCAGTGTACCTGTTGTGTTTCTGTAATCCACTCAGTCACTGCACCACGTGTTGCAGTCTTAGTTATTGCCAGTCTCAGTTATTGCCAGTTTGTTTGCTAACTCATTCCCTGATATGTCCTTATGCCCCGGCCTGGTTTATGTCTTACTTTGTTCTGCTGTTCTTAGATTTTTCAGGCAGTTCTAGGTTAGTTTTGATGTTATCTTATAACATGTTAACTGTAGCAGCGAATCAGCTGACCCTTAGATTGCTTTTCCAATGCCGTTCAGGCACATATCTTTATTGCTAATACTTCTGTTAGATGCACGGTGGTATATTGCCCCAATATCATATATTCTTAATGATTGAAGGTTGTATGTACCTCCTCCATATAATAGAGATAGATATAATAGATAATATTAGTTTCAGTAGGGCCGTATGTGTAATCAAAGAAAATATCTTATAAGTAACTAGTACAATCCAATTCAGCAAAAAGCTTGTTTCTAGGTAAACACAGTACTGATCGTAATGCAGTACTAAGTTGCGAGACTAACCCTAGTATTTGTGCAACTAAAAAGAGTACTGACGCCTTAAATTTTTTTTATTTCTTTACATACTTAATGTTTAGTATGACTACAATAAATGATGAACGAGAACGGGAAATCTGAAGTTTTTTAGTAACTAGCGCTGCTTACACTAATTCTGAAGAATTTTGAAGAGGAAAGAAGAAAATTAATTCTTGTCATAAGCATATGATACTTGACAAAATGCCTTTAAATGGCTTGTTCAAAATATTATTGCGTATTTACCGGGTCTTAGAGGGGTTGCCGAATCAAACAATTCCCGAGATAGTAAATATTTTTCCCATACACAGCTCAATGTGGCTTATTTGTTAGATATAAATAATAGGCGTTGGTTTTCCGATTATTTGAATCAATATGCGATACAAAAAGAAATGTAACTATGGTGACACGTCGTGACAACCACAGGAATTCACTGAAAAATAGCACATAAACTTTTAAAATATCATAAGCTAGGAGTAGACAGAAAATACAAACAAAAGTTTTCTTTATTAGTGATCATCTAACGATCAGTGCAGTGAAGTATGTATGTATATTTGCTTTCCAATGACAAGCAACTCTAGTGTGACGCATCCTAAAAAAAGAAAAAACAATAAGAATGCACTTTCCAGACCATTAATCAGCTCACTGGATAACTTGAAATAATAGCGAACTGCAATATGAACACAAAGGCGGCCCTGACGTCGTGACTAAATGATCAGACACACAATTGCACCAGAACAACTTGCTATTGGCCCATAATATACATATGTATTGTTACTGCGCTATGAATGTGGTACCTATCCATTCATATATCAATTATAGTTCAAATAATGCAAGCGATAATAACGCCTTCGTAGAAAATTTCTTGGAAAATGTAAACTTTAGTTTAGCGAACGTAGATAGAGCATTCGTAACAACCATTTCAAAAGCAATTTGATCTATGTTCACGGAAATATTTCATAATCATCAAGGAAATTAACGAGATGCAATTCTTGTTTTAGCAAGAGGAACAGAAAGCCAAAATACAGTTTTTGCCATTGGTTTATCCTTGTGATGTTGTTGCTTATACTACGCAGTATCTACACTAGTACTCATAATAGTATGGACACTTCCTACTTCATGCAACATTGGATACTTGCTTGATCAATTTAGGCAAACCAATTACAAAAACATGTACTTACATATTTATCTACAACTTATTGCACATGTGTACATAGAACAAAACCTAATAAGCATTATAAAATATAAATTAGCCATAAATCCATTTATCTCACCGATAAGTCTCTAGTAGTTAGTGTTAATTTTATTTGTTGTCGTTAACTACTATTACACACTGATACAGTTTTGGTACTTCGTATTTATTATTATGATTATTTATTATGATTGATTGTAAATTCTGTTTTATGTGTATTATGGATGTACTATTATGTATTTTGTCCTGTTATTAAGTAATATTAGGGACCTTCTGGGCAATAATGTATGTATTATTATTATCTTGTGAAATATTGTTCCATTCTCTCTGCTGTATCTTCCGGACGTGACTTTTATGTTCGACATTTCCTTCTCACTCGTCTGTCCAGTTTGTCCTACAAAAGCTCAACTGGAAATGCCCAAAATAGCGAGTGTGCCTGGATGGATAGCACCTTATTCAGCATTGCGTATGGATAGAGAAAAAGTATTTTGCGTAGCATGCAGCAAGATTGTAAATAAAATTTAGGTTTATTTCCTCTTATTAATCTATGTATAGTGTTTATAATGTATGTAAGGTACATTTCGTGCGTATCAGTACAATACGGAATTTCTTACCGGAATCGATTCCAACAGAAAAAATTCTATTGCTTTTTACGGATGTCGCACCATACATGGTAAAGGCAATTTTAAAATCTTTTACCCAAATTTAATTACACAACTTGTCGGCACACGGACAAAATCGTGTTGCAGAAAAAGTTAGAAACAATTTTCCCTTAGTAAATACTCCTACTTTAATTGGTAGTGTTAAAAACGTGTTTTTTAGGCTTCATTAAGAGTTCAGTTTTACAAACAACACCTACCGCTTCCTCCTGTACCAGTAATCACACGATAGAGAACGTGGTTGCAAGCTGCTATTTTTCATGCAAATCACTATGAAGAAATAAATACAATAATTATTATGGATCTTGATAGCGATACACAATCTGTGATAGACGTCCAAAAGGTCTACGCGAATAAAGAAATATCTCAACATTTCGCGTTTGAAATACCTCAACATTTCGCGTTTATTAAAGCCAACTAGTCAAAATAATAAACAAACTTGAAAAGTTATATTTTGATGTTAACGCAAGGGTGGGAAAGTCCTTGTTTAAAAAATTTGTGTAGAAGTGTAATAGAAGAAAATGTGGGATTTAAAAAGCTAAAAGATATTGCTAAAATATTGTGTGGTGAGTCGGTAGAAAATATTGAGTTGACAATAGACAATATTTCTAATTTTAAATATGCTCCTGTAACAAGCGTGGACGTAGAACGGATCTTTTCAGTAAGTATATAAATACATACATGTTATCAGACAAGCGCTACAATTTTTGTGTTGAAAATGTTGAGAAATATGTAATTGTAAATTGTTTTAATCGTTAATTATGTTGTAAATTATGTTGTTATGTTCATTACACAAGCAAACGTAACCGTATCTACATGTTGGACTAGTTTAAAAAGTTAGGTGTATATTTGCATTATTAGTCAACCATATGATCAATACAACAAAAATTTAAAACTTATAAATATCTATAGGCACTACAATATCACTTCTGGAATTACTGGAATTGGGCACAAAAATTAACACAAAATTTAATTAATCGTCTTCAGATTCATCCAATCGATTAGCAACATAGCTACCCATCTAAGATGTGCAAGTGAAGCAAAGGCAGCGAAATATAACGTAACTATCAAACAAAGCGGGTTCAATATAACCCCTAAAACAAAGGAAGCCACATTCTGTGTATAAGTTCCGCTTGTTTGGATCTTACGTCTAAATTATATTACAGGTTACTAAGCCAGTAATGAGAGCAATAGGGGTTATTAGTCGATTGTACATGAGAGAACTATTATTACTGCAATATAGGTGAAGTTTTTAGATTATGAATAGGTGTATGCAAATAGCAATAGCCAATTAGGTACAAAAGTGAAGTAACTAATAAAATTAATATCGTCTTCTCTCAAGAAAGCAATTTAATGAATTTTGATACAGTATTCGGGCATGTGGATTGCTGCATTTTCTGGCCTATTTTCTAATGAACTCATTATTTTTTGGAAAGACAGAAAGTTCATCGTCAAAAGTTCTGAATTTCTGATCTGTAGAAAAACAAAGTTTCATCTTCTCAGGCATGGGAAGATTTAAAGTATAAAATGTAAAAGCAATAATGTGAGAAAGGGCAAAAAGCAAAATTGCAAATACAAATATACACGAGAACAACATGTATTCAAAACGTCGAGCGGTTGCTCCAACATATATCTTGACGCTACTTGTTTGGTTAGGGTAATGGCGCTTTTTTTAAATTCCGAGTACGCTCTTCTAAGATTCTTTACTCTTAACATAGACCAAGAAACAAGGCGCAGCGGAATTCTCGCCCCTCTCTTCATTCGAATCATCAAATCAAGTTTGTTAGTAAAAATATATTTATTGTCTGGAAGAACATACTTTTTATCATTTCTGTTCAAACAGTAAAATCTGTTATACTCTACAGAATGTATCGTTAGGTTCAAATTTTGTGAGCACTGGTAAACTTAATTCAACATATGTGAGCCAAAAAAAAAACAGAAAGGTTGTAGGTCGAAGTTACAGGTAATAATCAAAGATGCATTTAGCATAACATAAAAATTTAGTAGAGTTTTTAAGTCAGTAAGTGTTGAAAATGTCCTCCTCCTGGCGAAACACAAATTTGTGCTCGCATGCCATCTGAAGAACCTCTTATTTCATGGGCATTGTCGTTTATTTGTTGGAGCTTGCTGAATACCTTTCAATAATTCTGCTATGGTGTTTGAAACTTGAACATAGACTAAATTTTTTATTCGCCCCGTTATGTTTCAGGAAACAATTTCTAAAAGTGGTGACAGTTCTGCCATAAGAAATTGTTATCCAATTAAACCAACCCAAACGGTCACAGAATATTCATACTGCAAGTTGAACAATGTACGACTCTAGGATTTTCTATTGCCCATCTGTGTAGCCTTCTCATACAGACGACACTGTGTTTGGTAAAGGTAGCTTCATCTCTCCAAAGAATCAATCTGCAGAAATTAAAGTTTGCGCGTGTCTGTCGCAGAATCTAAGTATAATAAGCTTGGCTTGAAAATATGACTCAAGCATACCTTATACTTTGTTATAAAGATATGTACATACATACATATACAGAGTGCGCACGTTCGATCTGGTGATAAAATATTCAATGTGTTAGAGCATGCATAGGATTTTAATATGTTAGATAAAGAGATACAATGAACGCATTCGTCCAAGCGAGCAGTACCGATATACGTGTCCCGTGTAAACTAAAGGACGTCTCTTCGCCGTTCTTTTTCATCTTACACTAAACGTATCAGCAGGCCGTACGCGCGGGCCCGGTATGTAGAATTTCACCTTTTAAAATTTGCAGAACCGTCATTTACGATATTCCAATCTGCCTGCTGATTCGACATATACAGTAGTTGGATCTTTAGCAACAGTATCGGGTACTTGTTCGTCTACATCTGCTGGAACATTTAGTCCTCTGCAGAAAAATAATTTCGTAATTCACATTCTCTAAATTGTCTGCGTATTTCTATTAAAGTTCCCTTATTAGGAACCTTTCTATTTGGAAACCGATGTTGGTATTCAAGAACAGCATGACATGCAATCCCATTACAAACACCATAAATAAAATGCATATCCGCATATTTTTCAGCATAAAATCGGTAAGGCCTTTCTAAGTTTTAATAAAAGTATTTTAACAAGTCACCTACTCGAAACCACAAATTCAACTGACATTAAAATTACTTTTTGTTAAGTGCCTAATTGATTTAACATAGCCATCGTGATAAATATTCAAATTGATGTCTTATGCTTTGTTGTTTATAATTTGTTAGGCCTGTAACTTTGGAAGGAGAAAGAATCGATTTACCACTTTCGCGTTTTTTCGTCTTAGAATTAAGTCTTCCTTATTATAAAAGCTATAGGAAATGAAATTCTCTGTTTCCTAAAAGTGGTCAAATCAAATCAAATCAGATTCCTGTACGCGAGAAAATAAAATATTAAATAGTTTTCGTTTTTCCTCGTTGTTTATGCTGAACGTATACCACATTTATAGCAAAAGATCGGTAGAAGCATTTTGCACCTTCTGTATCAATTCAGTAAGTTTTTTACGTAAAGTTGTCACTATTTAAGAAAAGTAGAGAAAAGAAGAGTTTCATTTGTACCCAGAGAGAAAGGTAACACTACCAGTTTATTTTGATACACTCTGCAAAAGTCTGTTGGTAATGTTGCTATAAAGACATAGCAAATAGTTTATTTGCTACTGGCTGATGCGCAACTGTATTTTGTTAATACTCTAATACTTCTACCAAATTGTACAAATAAGATATGCTTTCGTCACAGACTACACACTTAATAAACCACGTTTGCGAAAATAAGTACAGAATCTCTATTAAATTAAATTAAATTTGGTAGTTCGAAAACAATTAAACATGCAAGCTAAATGTATTACAATTGATTTTTTGTTTTCGCGTTTACTGTCACCTAGCAAAGTTGGTAAAGTTTCTTTCTTACCATCCTTTATTATTCAAATCGCATGGCTTTGATTATTTTTCTTGTTTGAATCGGCAATTGATGTAATAGTAATCCAGATGGAATCTCAGAAATTCAGACAACCATGTTCACATACATATCTTTCTTGCACAACTCTAAAGTAACTGCCAAAAATGTTACTAATATGTATATGACTGATAAGTAAAATTGATGTATTATGTGAAGATTGCATATTTTAGGAAACTAAAGATGACATAGAAATTGTATTGTTTTAGTGCCGCCTAGAAAATAAATCCCTACTTCAGGCTACAAGCTAACAAGCGTAGTTTGAGGTATTAGATAAATAATTCAGACAATAGTATCATGTTTAGTACAACAAGAAAAGTGCGGAAACACGATTAAATTCATTTTGCATTATGCAGTTTTAATATGCACGATGTTTCAGTGAGCATGAAAAATAACGGCATCTTTTTCCAATCATGAAATGCAGTGATCATTTAAGTTGAAATTCATAGCGACAAATAACGTAAAGCCGATAAAAGGGTAGTAGTGTGAGTCAGTAAGGATGAATTTATTATCAGATACGACAAATTGATAAAATTAGAATTGCAGCAAATAGTTTTTCGTTGCAATAGTAACTTGCTGCTTTATTTTATTCATTTCATTTCCAATAAGTAAGAAAAGTATTTGTCTGGATACTTACGTATCTATAAATGTATATGTATTGCTTCAAAGTAATGATTTGGCAGATTTATCACTGCAACTTCTTTGTAAACATATTGTGCTTTAATTAATTTTCTGCTGTGATAACAATGAGAACATCATTGCTAGAATTCTTGGAGCAATATGTTCACATATCAGTTTTCCAAAGCTTGTATTTTACGTCATAATAGTATGTTATTACCCAACAGAAACCATTTACAGGGCAACATAACAATATCATATATAATATAAATTGTACAATACAATACACAATTGCCAAAACAAAACACCACAGAGGAAAGTAATTAATTCCACTAATTATACTAAAATAAGTGCTACAAAGGTTGTCACCATAAGTGACAAAGAAAAAAGGCAATAAAAGATAAAACTAGCATCAAGTACGAAATATGTACCATAAATCTATGTAATAATAACAAAATTAAAGAAAAATATTACCCTGGCTCAAACAGTCGAGCCGTGCAGTAAAAAGAGGAATTAAACGAAACGTTTGTCCCGGAACAAAGAATATTTAAAGAGGAACTGAATCTGCATAACTGAAGTAGAACATGAAATTGAAGTTGCGATAATAAAAATTATTCGAAAAAAAATAGTTATTAACCATCCCATGTACCAATTTCCAAATAAAACGAGCGCCATACCCATTACACCGCGACCATATAGACAAAGAATTGTGTCTTCTAAGCAACTATCCGTAATCTATAACCTTGGGCGAGAAGAATTCATCAGGCTTAAATGGAAGAAATTTGAGTTGTAATCGTTAAATACAAAGCTGGTAACATAAATAGTAAAGTAAAAGGAAGGTGGCCAGACAGGAGACGCGTACTATAGAATACTCACAACAAATGCAAAAAACAGCGATTTAAGAAGATCAGGATCATTAACATACTTAGATGTTAGCATTATTAACCCAAGTTTTCGTGATGTGTAGGAACAAAGACTGTCAATATAAAGCCTGTTTGACACGACGTTGAATGTACGCAAAAATTAACGAGAAAATTTAGGAATAAATTTAAGAATGAAGAGAAAATTTAGGAATAAACTTTCTCTTCATTCATTAGCAAATTTACAAAACAATTTATGATTTTCTGTTTGCAACGTACACCAAATTTTTAACACGATTTTTACTTGCACATGCGCACTAAAGAGTAGTTGGTGTTTACAGCTTGATATAACCAAACTAAAATTTGCCGGATTTAGTAGACTGAGGATATTTCAATTTGAAAGTAATAGGTACTACTATTACAATGTAATTGATTGTATAGTAATATTTGATTCTTTGACCACGACATTATTAGTTATTGGGGGTTATGTTGGTGTGCATTGATATTTTCATCAATCGAACCATGTGAGCAGTTTTACCGCACAGATTTACTGATACATTTAGGACAGGTTCTAAATAATTTACGAAAAAATTTAGTACTAAATTTCTATACATAATTTTCTGTTTGCAACGTGTCAAATAATTTATTCGTAAATTTTCTCGTAAAGTTTTGCGTAAATTTAACATCGTGTCAAAGAGGCTTGAGATGTAAATAGATTTAAAGAAAGATAAAAAAATGGAATTTAGAAATAGGTTCATTATTGATTGAATAGACAGAGTGCATAATTTTATGTTTAAGTGCATAACCAACAGAGCAGTATTTAGAAATGTTGATATTTGATTTGCTCGTGAAGCATCAGTTAACAAAAATGTCTAAATTGCACTGCAGATTGGTAATATCCTGTTCCGAAGAAATATCAGTGTAGATCTTTATGTCATCAGCATAAGCCAAAACATAGCATTCAAATATATCAAGCAAATCATTTATATAAACAAGAAAAAGCAAAAGAGCCAGATTGAATTGATGCTTGAAATGGAGCGAAATTTACTGGAACAAAATCGTAGTTAAGCAAACTACAGACATAGGAAGCTGTTAATTTGAGAAAATTTTGGCACATTCCAAGTGCACTAAGCTTGAATAAAAGAATCAATACAGACCAATTATTAATTGAAACCAGGTTAGTTACTGTCGATCGGTTAGGAAGAAAGCCGTGTTGATGAGGAAATATGTACTTGGTCGTGTTTTTTATTGCCGAGGAATAAATTATCTTTTCAAATACTTTGGAGAAATTGTTTAAAATTGATATGCGCCTATAGTTCTTCAACATTGGATTATTTCGTTTTTTGAAAACAGGACTAATTCTTGCGCGCCTCTTCGATTAGGGAAATCGTGCGTCATGTATTATGACATTAAGGACACAATCATCACCAGCTATGTAGTTATAGAAAAGTGGCCATGATTCTTATGAGCTCTTCGTCAGATACAGGACATAGGTCAAAGGGTAATTTGTTTGAAAAAAGATCAGGTAAATCGTAAGTTGAACTCTTAGTTTTGGGTTTTCGAAAACATCATTCCTAGTAAAGGCGCCTCTACGCGGTTGGTGATTACATCCTATCGTACACTTACTAACATGCTAATAACAAAGTGGTATGCACCCGCAAAGATAGCTCAGTTCAAAATCTTTTTCATGAGGCAAGGTATGAAATCTGTACTTGCTTCTGTGCACACTTTTTAACGTTTCTTTATAACACACTCCATATTTTAAATAAGTAGAACATCAAACATACAAATACAAAAATAAATTCCTTTTTTTCTTTTCTTTGATAGAAACGTAATTTTTACTGTTTTATATTAATACAAAAGATCACACACACACACACTT
Organism: Popillia japonica; assembly: GCA_004785975.1. Taxonomy (NCBI): domain Eukaryota; kingdom Metazoa; phylum Arthropoda; class Insecta; order Coleoptera; family Scarabaeidae; genus Popillia; species Popillia japonica. Next base: position 20,353 of record SMLS01068875.1, read on the forward strand.
AGTATCTTTCTATTCTTATTTCTCCAGATTCTCCTAAAATGACAAACAGCCAAACAGTTAGAGCTTAGTGATCTATTTGTGCGGATCCTAAGCTCACGTTCCTGGAAAATGACGTACGTAGTAGTAAGTAGTAGCGGAAGTACGGTAACAAATACATCGCTATGTGAAATCTACTCATATTCTCGTCACGTCTAGCAGTCGAGCTGCCTGTTTTAGTGCCGTTTGAGCATGGAATTATAGCGAACGATATTCTGATTTGCACAATTCTTGTGGCTTCTATTAAAACATTTTGGTTGTATGTATACGTACACGTACACGTGAGATATGTACTGCAGATTATATCTGAAGTAGTTATTTGGATTTAGATTTAATATCTTACAAATGTAATTGAGTGCGTAGTCGTTGTAAATCTTCAGATTGTTTCCATATAACTGTTACAAACAGACTACATTATTGCTTTTAAGCTAATTATTTGACACGAATTAAATGTCAATTTCTTTCACTGACAAAATTTGTAACGAAAACCTAATAATTTGTATATGGGTTTTGGAAAAAAATTATTTTTTAATCAGATTGTGCTTGAATTGACCTCAAAGAAGAAACAATATCTGGAAAATAGATATAAAGTTTCAAATTATTAAACTAACCTGTGTGTATACCTTAGTAAAGGGTGTAGTATACAGAAAATTACTTAGTAATTGTAATTTTAATTAATTGTAAAAATGACGTAAATCTGTAAGTAAAAATATTATTCTACCTCAAGCTGCATCGCAATCACAGAAATTCATTCTCAGTGATATTAGAAGTGTTACACCCAGAAGGAATAATTTGTTTCACTTGATTTCTTGGCAATGTGATAGTTTTACATCAGAAGTGAAACAATAACATCTGCAAGAAATTTTATTAACATGTAACACGAAAAAGAAGTATATGTGTTTGCCCTCCCCGTAGCTGAGTACACTCCTGTACAGGTCTAGGCATCGACAAAATGAACTTCGTTGATTAAGTGCGCCAAAGTTTGTGGAGGATGGTGACAACAAACGCACAAAACAGCGATTTAAGAAGATCAGTATCATTAAACTACTTAGATGTCCGCATTATAAACCCAAGTTTCCGTGACGTGGAGGAAGAAAGAGTGTCAATATGAGATGTGAATCTGAGTTCGTTATAAAAAAAAGTTTGTGGAGGATGGTGCAAATTGGACAGCCTGTTCCCCATGATATCCATGTTCGATGGGGTTTATATCCTGCTAACGTGGTGGTCACTGAAAACCATTAACACCTGCTTCTTGGAGAAAAGGGTTCGACGAGCAATATGGCGAAGTGCATTGTATTGCTGAAAAAGGACGTGTGAACGTCCATCTAGATAAGATGGTAAAGTGGTTTGTAGGACATCATCAGCATAACGCGCAGCTATCATACTTGCTCGAATAAACAGAAGTGGTGATAGGCTACCACAACCAATAGCCACCCAAGCCATTACTCCAACAGTACTGTGTACATGCCTTTCAACAGCAAACTTAATATCGCGTCGCTCTCCACGCCGGCCTCGTACCTTTCTACGGTTAGCGTGCATACCTAGACAGAATCGCTGTTTGTCGCTGAACACGGCATTATGCCATTCTGCTCCCCAATGCTGCTGTTACCTGCACTAGTTTAAGCGTTGACGACAGTGGTCCGCAGTAAAAAGAAGCCCTAATTGTGGACGGTATAAAAAAAAGTCCAAAGGCTTGAATGCGGCGATATAGTGTTCCCATAGTAACAGGTCTACCTTCTTCTCCAAACCACTTAGCGATTTGACGCGTTGTGGCAAAACGGTCTCCTAAAGCTAGTAGTCTGAAGCGCTTCTCTTGATGCTCTTTGGTACGCTTAGGTCGACCAATATCGCGCATATATCGCCAATATTGCAATAGGGCAAACCAACATCTCGATAGGCAACAATTCTACCCCTGCCAAGGTCACTAACACGGTGATAACTTTGACGTCTTCGAACTCTGGGCATTTTTGTTACGTTTCACACTTATAGACGGACAAAAAACGTTCCAACGAGTATCTGGTTGATCTTACGGATTATCAGCAAAGTGTTCCAACAATCCTATGAACGCGTTCATGAACGACTCCGTGAATTATCAAATGCGTCCATGTATCGAGGCTACGGTACATGGTACATGATCGGTACGGACGTTTCGCCGACGCATGCACATTTAAGAATTGTTCCACATATTTACAAACAAGCAGTCCTGCGATTAAGAACAGATATAAACTTCAATCCAACAAACTTTATTTTCGATAAGTTTTTGTATCAGTACATGGAGCGCACATGCGCCCTTATCAATCCATGAACTAATTCATGAACGCATTAGATGGATCATGATGGAACAAACCTAATGTTGCGTGCCACGAAATTGCGCACAATGGATAATGATACGTCGATCGGTATACAAGTCAAAATTATTAGGTTACTATAACAACAAGTTTCAAGTTCATAGCTATGAAAAAAGCGAATGTTAAAGACTATTACTGCTCTTAACTTTCTCTGTTAGTTATTTGAGATTTTGCGCAAGAAATTAAAAAAAAAATTGTAGCTAGATAAAAGTAAAATCTACGCAAAACTACAGACACCTTTAAATACACTTGCAACATTAATAAATGTATTAAATTTTATAACTATAAACGTGCCCACTATATGCTTTCTTCAATTGTCAGGAATAATAGAACATTGAAATTGAAATTAGTTGAAATATTTTCTACTTTTACGAAACAAAAACCTGGAATGCAAACTGTCGCACTCGCTTAAAAGAGCAACACGGGCTGCAATACAGTCACGTTGGTAGATGATCACGTTTATGTCCTTATGGTCTACGTATAATGGCTTAATCAAACCGGTAAGTATCACAAAAAATACTAGCTCGAAAAAGCTGCAAGATACAACGACGCGGACGTCGAGTAGACTGAAATATAAAACAAGAGAGAGACAACTGGATCGTTAAATTATTAAGGCTGAATGAGTTTTCTACTTCAACCGAAATACGCATTGTTTTACTAAAGAAGAATTTTATACGCGTTACGAGGTAAAAAAATCGTTACTTAAATGTAACTCTTATGTACGTTTTCAAGATAATTATAATTATAACTCATTTATTTTATAGCGCCACAGATCTTAAGATACGTCCACATATAAATACATAACATTTTTCATATTTTAATATTAACATACTAATCAGAACACAAGAGAACTAAATTTGCCAGAAAAATGAATTCGATCTTGTTAGAAACCACAAAACATTGTAGTGAAGTTATAGGTGCTCTTGACGACAGAGTTAAGAAAGTACTGTATACCTATTATCTATTTAAAATTAAACGCGAATTTTTCTCCAAGGTAGGTTCATTCAGAAATTCAAACCACTACTCACTTGTGAAAAATAAACTTTACTTTGAATAAAACCTCTACGAACTAAATGGAAGTTGAAGCTGTGCAGGCTGTACTAATATATTACCACACCTATTGTACAGGGTACGGCAGAAAGAACTCCCCGATTTGAGAGACAGCGTGCAGCCGGTAGCGGCAGAATATACTACTGAAGGGCATGTCCTTGAATAGCAGCAAACATGCCATTTTCAATATATGCCATCATTAGGTCAAGTTGTCATCACACGATCATCAGTTTATTGAAAATGGGCGGAAATCCGTAGAAACTTGTGTCAAGATATATTTCAAAACGTTTAGCGAATTGCCTAATAATTTTGCGGATATGCGGTTCGCTACTTTGCGTTGCGAGTGGCCACCACGCTCGCCATATAGGACGCCCACTACGGCTATTTCAAGTCTAAAGTATAGGTACCAGTATTGTCTTGAAACTTTATAAGTCCTCAGGGAAATGACAACTCACGAAGTTGAAGCAATAAGACCCGACATGAATCGGAGAATAGTGATAAACGTCAGAGTTAGTAGTATTGTTTTAGCATTGTTGAAAACATATTAATATTACCCGTTCTTAAACCCCATTATGTATGTTCTTAGGTAACAGTAAGAAAAATGTAGTCTCTTACTTAGTTTCGTTTTTCTTAGCTGTCTTAATAGGCGAACTCTTTCTGCAGCCTGTATGATTTCTACCAAGAAAACTAAGCAACTAATAGAAAAAATAGAAGGTGTGGTACTCTTCGACTCTCCAGTTTTGTTTTGGCAAACGGTTATGGATTTGACACCATTTGTATCTAGTAGGCTTTTAAAAATGTTTTTTAATTATGTGTTACTTAGCCACACTCATTAATTTCTTATTATACATTCTAGCATTAGTTCCTTCTGTATTAAAAAAAAATCGTTAGTACACGGAGAAAAATTTATAGTATTTATAAGTATAAATATACTGCATTTTAGTATAATTTATTGCTATACATAGGACAGCAACATAGCATACTAAATTAACAGATTTACAAAACCTTTTCACAAATACAAAGACCGCGTCATACTGCATCTCATTCTTTTTACGTACGAGCGCCTTAAACCGTCTCTCTCTCATTTCATTAGTGTTTCAACCTGCATAAATTGAAACTACCTTTATTTAAAAACCAATATAAATACTTTTAAAAACCAATGAACTAGTTTTGCTAGATGTTGTAAATAATTTTTATTTAAAAATTTCATCAAATGTAGCAAACCTTTTGTTTTAATCTTAAAACATTTTGTTTTAAGATTTTAGCAACAAAATTGTTGTTGGCCATTAAACACAGTGTTCG
>SMLS01068876.1:0-30330 GCA_004785975.1 Popillia japonica
ATCAGATGTACTTAATGTTTAAGCAGCATATCAGCCGACATAAACTGTAATTTAACTCCGTATTCTCTATAATCTCAAGGATAAGCACTGATCGGAACTCAAAAGTAATACAAATAATAACAAAAAAATAGAACCGAGACAGCAATAGAGTTTGTACACTAGATCAAGTCACAGAGCGCAAAACAAAGGTGGTCTCACTAGGTAAGCTGTGCTATCATGCTCCAGAGCTACACGATATCCGAAAGCGATTTGATATGTCTAATTGTCTCACCTGACTTGTAGAAAACGCGACCGTTACTCGTCCAATAGGATTTCGCTGGCGCAGTCGAGGATAACCGCTTCAATAGGGAAAGCCTATGCGGGGTTAAGTCCTCCTTAATGACAATTTTTGTGCCTTTTAATTTCCTTTTAGAATTAAATATTTTCTTCTTTACCATTCTTCTAGTGAAGCGCACGATGATGGGTGTAATACCGTTTTCTTTAGCACGAAGTCGGTGAATAGTGTCGATATCGTATGACTGAATATCCACTTGTAGTTTGTTCTTATATAGATCAATAAATGTTTGATAAGTATCCTCGTTAGGTGTTTCCTGAACCCCGAAAATACGTAAATTGTTTACTATTTGTTTAATATTTGTCCGGAGTTGGCTCACCTCTTCAGCTAAACCCTTGATGTTTTCGTCTAACACACGACTTATTTGTTCGCAAATTTTTGATGATATTTTTGCGACATAATCGTCATTTGCTACTAATTTGTCCATAACTCTTTGAGCAATTACATCTTCATCAATTGCGTTGGGTTGTCTATTTCTTAATGGTCTTTCAGCCATCGTAAAATTAACTGTTATAATAATTCAAAATTGGAGCACTCTACACACGTCTAGCCGCAACGATTGACATGACAGAATATCTATGTAACAGTGAATTTACACTAGAATTCTAAAATAAAATCGCATTTGGGTAGTGTATAAATGATTTAATAATATTGGCTTCCTATTTACATTACAATACATCCATATAAACATTCATATTCATCCAATATATTCTCCTTTTTTGCGTATAACTGCAGCGCATAATCGAGGCATTCTGCGCAATTAATTCTGCCAGAATTTCTATTGATAAATTCTTCCATTCTTCTTGGACAAGGGTCCATAGTACAGTGCAAGATGTGGGAGCGGCTCGTTTGACTTTTCTATCCAGTTCATCTCAGAGTATATTTATTGGGGGTTTCGGGGTGTTGACCGTGTCATGGTTAGTGACATGACACGGTCAACACCCGGAAACATTCATTATAGAGACTCCAGCCGTGGAAGCCTTCGATATCATTTAGTTTTATTGGATTCGGGTCGGGTGATTGGGGGAGGGAAGTAGGAGAGCATTCCATTACTCTAAGGCAGTCTTCCGTTTTTTTTGTCGTAAATAATCCGGACACATATTTGCTGTGTGCTTCGGATCATCATGTTGAACTGTAAAGCTTTCTCCTACTAATCGCAACCCCGATTCCACCACATTATCTTCTAAAATATCTCTATACCCTTCCTTTCGAAGAATTCCGTCTATTTTTATGAGGTCCCGGCGGAAGTGCCTGTACAGCATCCCCACATCATTACCTGTTCCTGAACCTCCTCCACGTTTGATGGTCGGTACAATGCACGCATCCGACACTCTTCTTCCCTGCATCCTCCGAACAAAGACACGTCTGCGTGAGCCATAAACCTCGAACTTTGATTCGTCACTCTAGTCTTCAATTTTCCAATGCTGATGTGCTTCTGCCTACTGATATCGTTTCTGCTTGTTTTGTAGCCGCAACATTGATTTTCTTATACCTATTCGTCTGTGGAGGCCAGCACTTCGTAAGGGGCGTTTCACGGTAGTCCCACGCACCGGCTTCCTGCGTTTCGTATTCACTTCGGCCGCGATTTCTGGTGACGTTTTTCGTTGATTTGCTTTACTTATTCTTACAATTCGACGTTCCTCGGCCAGCATCGTTAGTCGTGGTCGCCCACTTCTCTTTTTATTACTTAAACTACCACTACCTCCACTACTTCTATATCCCATGATAGTTTTAAGGCTACTAAACTATATTATATACTACTATTTATTATTGATAAACCTATTTATTACCTGTTTTAACAGCATCTCCGGCGTCAGCGTTCATATCACCATCAAAGCTTCTATGTCTAATTGGAGGTTATGTCACCACAACTTCTCGGAATTTCTTAATTTTTTGAAATGCAGTGTTTCGAAAATAGTGCTACTTCATTTGTGGTGATTGCCCAGAATCTTGCATCCTGTCTGTAAATCCGGCTTGTAAAAAATTTTCTTTATCTTGTAATGTTCCAAATCTCATATCAAATAAATCAGCACCATTACTGCAGACTGTATATTTTTCAATATATTTTATTTAAAACAGAAACTACATAAACAATTCACATCCAAATTACACATAACATAACGTGACATAAGCATACGTTCTTGCTACGATCCGACCTAACTAATCCTCGCTCGTGCTACCACCATTCGGTTTACCCCGAAACGAATCGAATGGCGGTTAATTTAAATTTCACTCCTACAACTTGGCCATATCTGACTTGACGTGCATTTATTGTGTCGTCGACCACTATATTCGAACTAAAATTAACACTAACTTAACTAAAAGAAAATATAATCTAATAGGAAACTGATGGATTGTTGTCAGACCAATACCTAATTTCTGATGAATTAAAGATACCTTCAAACGGTATTTGTGATATTTGAAAACCATTAATGTCGTTCACAACGAATCTATCATTTCCCAAATCTCTATTACATACGCACCTTTAAATTTTGGCAATAGCTTTTTATTGGTCAGAAGTGACTGTATTAAAGATGATGACGTAATCCCCCGGTTTATGCTTGTTACCATCTTTGCGATTCTTATTATAATACATAGTGTTATATTTTTGAGCCTCGTCCATCTCGGTTTCCTTCTGGTTCCTTCCTGTCCCTTCTTGATTTCACAATCGTTTCATGGGTCATCAAGTCTTGGAATAACTCCTCTACATCTATGTAGTCTTTTGACATTATAAAATTACTTAGTTCTCGTGATTGTAATTCTATCACTAATTGTTCTTTCGTCTCTTTAAAGCTCAGGCCAAGCTCTTGACATAAAGCCGCCTTCTCATGACAATAAGCGCTGCTATTTTCTTTCACACCTTGTATACGAGGTTGCATATGTTGCCAACACTCGCTCTTACTTTTCTCATAAATAAATGTTTTTCTAAATGCAGTTTTAAAGGTATGCCAATCGCTGACTGTAGAATATCATCCACTCAACCAATACTTTGCAGCGCTTTCCAAATTACTTCGTGCTGTTTCATAGGTAAACGCATCGGGCCATGAATGTAATAACGAAGTGCTTTCTATCTGCTGTAACCAAGTTGTCGCTACAGCAGGCCCCATTTCACCGGCGAACTTATCAATTGTTTTCGACAAATCCGGCATAATGTTAAGATTTTTAATATCCTGATTGGAATTTACCCTCACAGTTTGCTGTTGGTTCTGTTGGCTGATTTGTAACATCTCCAGCATTTTCTCATTCTGTGCAATTAGCGCCTGAATGGCATCTGCATACTGATTACTACTATGTGTATTAGTATTTGGCTCACCGGCATTGTCCTGTGTAAAACGTTCGAAGTCGTCCTGCGTAACGGCATCCATGTTCATTCGTAAAATATCCCCTTTTTGTTGACTTTACGTGGCCGTGTTTTCTTGTAACCCCACACCTAATGTTGTATGCTGTATATTTTTCAATATATTTTATTTAAAACAGAAACTACATAAACAATTCACATCCAAATTACACATAACAAACGTGACATAAGCATACGTTCTTCCTACGATCCGACCTACCTAATGCTCGCTCGTGCTGCCACCATTCGGTTTACCCCAAAATGAATCGAATGGCGGTTAATTTAAATTTCACTCCTACATTAATGAGGTTGTACTGGAATGTAACAAAATCATTATTGTTCATCACTGTCGTATCCTTGAGATATAGAAGTAAGGACGTTCTGTATTCGAAGTCTATTATTGAAACTTTTGATGTGGCAACAATCATACTAAAACGTATTTCACAATGTTGTTAATTTGCATGATTAATTTGGACGCCCACTTGAAACGTTAGCATCTTGTCATGTGAGTGAATTTTAAATGTAGTTGGAGTTTAAATTCGATCAACCCTGTATATAAATATTTCCAGTTTTAAGAAAATTTATACCAAATAATATTAATTTTTTACCTCATTAATGTTAGATGTTTTCCGAAAACAATCGCTGCAGATTTTTATCATCGATCCGTTGATAACGGTAACGATATCTCATATCTGTTAATAACTAAACGAAGTGTCATTTATGTAATAATTTTTATTGTCTATCTACAAGGACTGTATCGATAAATGTATATAATGGATATTTTATTTATAAACTTAGGATTAATAGGTATTAAGAATTTTATATTTAATTGTGTAAATTGAAAAAAAAGATGGTGCCCGTGTATTAGTATACTTGCTCGGGATACGTATGCCGGCTTCATTATCGATTTCGTTCCCTTACGTTTGCTCAATTTTCAAAAACAATGAACAAAGGTTTTAAGCTCAAATGACGAACAAACAAAATCGACCAATTTTTTGTAGTTCCGTTGTGTCAATATTTTTGAATTATGGTTGTTATTTTCTATTGTACTACGTAATCTGTAAGCTGAACAATATACCTGCCAAAAAATGAAAGTAAAATAAAAAGTATGTCCGCCACTGTTTAAATAGTGTGTATGGTAGTATTTTATAAGTCGAATGTTTAATCACTCATCTGCCAATTGATAGGTATAGTATGTATATTATACGTATCTACATTTAAATATTATGCCAAAATATAATTTTTTAATATTATTTATTTTGTAGAATTAGATTACAGATAGCTACATATAAATAAAAAAAATATTGCATGTAAATCCAACAAAGAAGAAGGTTTGGTGAGTAGCCAAAGAAGTACTTTCTCTTATTTACTCTCTTTCGAAATTGTATCTTTTATCTTTTTAGCTTTATGAACTTACATGAATTTGAATTGAAACAACGGCCTAAAGATTTCATTAATGCAGGCTAGTCAGATTTTTTCCTAACTTTTAGCTAGAACTAAATTTTAGTCTCTGTTCTCTCACTGTTGGTCTATAATAAAGATGCGATTTCTCCAGGATAGGAATTTAGACTGAGAATTTTATAGGCTCTAATATTTTTCTAGAATAATATAAGAATATATATATAGAATATACCTCGCGTATGTGAATAAGTCCAAAAAGGTATAATTTTTTTTAACTTTTCTCTTCTTCATTCTTTGATGCAATTACAAAGTTGCCTAATTAACGTAGCGTAATACTGGCTCGTGATTGTATGTCCTCGTTCCAGGTAATCAATTAAAAAAAATTCTCTTGATATCCCAGAAAATGGTGTTTATAATCTTACCCGCCAAGAGTCGGACGATAAACTTCCGTGGCGGTGGAGATCCTCTAGAAGCCAAGTTTCATCAATGGTAACAAAGCGATTAGATTTTTTTTTATAATGAGGGTTTCCGGGTGTTGACCGTGTCATGATTAGTAAAATATATACAGTACAAAATAAAAATAAAATGCACAAGATATACAATAAACTCGACGTTTCGCCACTAATGTAAGCGGCTTCTTCAGGAGCAAAAGAGGTTAACTGGGTGGGTACCAGAAGGTCACGGTAACTCGACGTGTAAACCACGGTAGAGGCGAAAACCTTCTGGTAGGTGAGGGGCGTCAGAAGGTCACGGTAACTCGACCTGCAACCACGCTAGAGGCGAAAACCTTTTTCTCCTGAAGAAGTCGCTTACATTAGTGGTGAAACGTCGAGTTTGTTGTATATTTTGTGCATTTTATTTTTATTTTGTACTGTATATATTTCACTAATCATGACACGGTCAACACCCGGAAACCCTCATTATAGAGACTCGGGCCGTGGAAGCCTTCGATATCAGATTTATTTTTGATCACTGCAAAACAATTATTAAATTCTCATCTCAAGTCCTGAGGCTCTCTCGTTTTTGTTCGAGCATCAACATTTCAGGTATCTATATTGCAGATGCTTCTTATGAAGTCTCAAATAGTCATTTTCCTAAGTGCACACAGTTTGGAGCCGGCTAGCACTTTTTACATGTTCGCAAGTTCCATATCGAAATTATCGGCACCAATTCCTCACCACCTGATATGAAAGCGCATTATTCGCAAGTACACTAACCGTATCTTCCTAAATTTGTTGTGGCGCTAAATCTCTTTTGCAGATATTTAACGACAATGAGACGTTCGTATATCTCCATTATTCAAAATCTTTGAGCAGCTTTTCTTTTAACTCAATTTTGTCTCTTTGTTTGACAGATAAGCAATGAAGGAATAGTGTGGTTATGTAATGTTTATGTCAACGCTTACTATACTAGGGACAGTAAATACTGTATGTATAGTGCGTTCACGATTCGAAAACGTGTACGTCATTAACAGGATTTTTAGTTACCACACAAAAGCAATAATATACCCAACTTGCATTTGCAAAGCGTTTCAAACCTTACTTAAAATACAAACAAACCGATGCTGCAATATTGTTTTGACGTTGTTTATTACGTGCACGTCTTTGAATCGTGAACGCACCATACGTCCCTCGTACCCACGTTTTATAGTTCCTTGAGAGAAAGTAAGAGAAATTGAAAAAAAAATAAACATATCTATTTTGGCTTGCTATCAGAGGGTAGTTTCTTTTTTGGACTGCAGCTATATTCATGTATTAGAAGGCTTATATACATATGTATATTTGAAAAAGTACAGGAGTACAGTGAAATACTGCGATAGCTAAAAATTAGTTAAATCACGTACTAAAAGATACAACTTTTATACCAGTCGTTAAGGGGACGCCATTTTTGCTACTTATTGTACATTCTGCTCAACCTTGTTTTTCACTGCACTCTATACGGAGTTTGTAAATATCCAACATATAAATATTATCTCGATAGATGGTTTTTCTCACATTTTAGATTCCAACCATTTCGTATTAGTATAACGATATGGAAACAGTACCCGTTTTATTAGAAAATCGTACCTTTCTAAAATATCAGCTTATAAAAGATTAAGTTCTTATTCATCCACCTCTATTGACCTGTATGCTGGTTTAGTACATTGTGATAAAAATAGTGATTACTTTAACATACAGACTTTTTTAGATTCCAATTTTATATATAACGCGCTTTATTTATGCATTTTATGTATATACATATATCAAATATGTTAGAACAATAAATATGTATCTTACAGAAATACTCTAATTTTGTATATAAAATTAATTAGATTTCTCTATTCTAGAAATAGAAGAAAACTTGTATAAACATGGAGTATCAGTAATTTAAGAAAATACCAATTAATGATTTAATATCGATTTTCTTTGATTATTGATCTCCGTTCCTTTGTTTAATGTACTAGATTCTAGCTATACCCACCTCTGCAAATTCAGCAGATTCGATTCCTATTATTTATTTTTATTTAATCTGTAGTACTTAGTTCTATTTGATATGATTTTAACTGTGATTTCGGTTCCTCCCTTTTTTGAACAGAATTTTTATAATAAAATATAATAAATGTATATTAAATCAAAACTGTGTTCTAATTTAATATGATGTTTTATTGCAGGAAGTTTTAAGTCCGGTGAATATTGTTTGGTAATAATCAAAATAGAATTCTGTCTAATTTGTTGTTATTACTTTATTCTGATGTTAATACGACGTCACATTTTACTATTCTTATTACGGAATATTACGGAAGACGTCTTTAGTATCTGAAATTGATGTCACAGACTTGTCAGGGGCTAAATAAAAATTACATGGTAAAAATAACCTGCACTTTAATTTATTTCTAGGTATAGGTTACATAAATTTCCCGCCGAAAAGAAATATTTAATTCGAACAAGAAAGTTGACGTTTATCAAACTATTACGTCAAATTCACGATGCAGGCATTTTTTGCAACTTCACCGTTTACAACACGATTAGATATTTACATGTATGTTAACCATCCAGAAATGAGTTGATGTATAGTCAGCTATGTACCTACTGATAATTGTTCAAATGATCTTATGGTACATTGCACAGCTGTGGTAAATATTCACGACGCATGGTTTGAACGTATTAATAGCAAAGAATGTTAAAATGACGTTTCACGGATGACGTTAAATTGACGTTTCACGAAGTTAAGTTGAAACGTCAATAGAAAGTAGACATCAGACATTTTTGATGTCTGCAACCAATAACTCTGTCAACCAAAACTTTTTAGAGGAATGAATAGTTAATTTAAATCAAAAGAAAATGTATTAAAACATACTAATTATAATAAATTGAAGCACATACAAAATTATATAAACAAAAATTATTAAAATTCGAATGTAATTTCAGTACATAAAAAAATTCTGAGAATGGCGATCATTCTTCTTCTATAGGAGCGTGTAACTACAAAAAAATACAAAAAAGTTAGTTTTTAATTAATACTAGCTAACACTTATTGAATTGTAAACAATTTACCGCTTCTGCAATATCTATCCAGTCTAAAGCTTTTATCATCTTATCATTACCAGTTGGAGTTTTATTCCAGTTCCAATACGTAAACGAATCAAACGTGTTTACGCAATAGAATTTACGGTCATCGGTATCGTTATCAGGTCTGACACTTTCATGTAAAATTACTCCTTTATAACCTTTGGGAACTTGTATTTCTTTACCTTCAAGTGGATAACCACGAAATGATGCTGTTAAAACTAATTATAAGCAAAAAACGTGTTAAATAATGTTTGAAAAAATATTAAAATTTAGGTTATGTGAACTTACCTCCATCCGTGTCTTTCTTTCCTTTTACGTATGTGTTAAAATATTGGGAAACTTTTGCATCACAATCTGCGTGTATTTTGCAGGGCATCGATTGTATTTTAACACTTTTAGTTTGATAATTAACACTGTTTTTTCCACTTTGAATATGTATCGTTGCCATGGCTCCCAAATTTACCGCGAAATCCAGCAGATTAGTGAGAAGTGAGAAGAAGCAAGATTGAATATGAAATACATAATGAAAAGTAAATTGTAATTTGTAGCGATAAAGAAAATTTATTTTATAATCTACAATGTCGTGTGAGCAACTTTCGCATTTATACATATTTTTCAAATTAAAATTGATTTTAAATAATTAATTCAAAGGTCAACTATCGTCCATCAGATGTCGCTAATTAGGCAGATTCCTTTATACTACTGTTTTTTCTTAAACCACTTCAAATTGCACTAGTTCCTACTAGATGGCAGTTTAGAAGGTTTAATTTTGATATGCAGCGATTTAAATGATCAATTGAGTACATATTTAGTAATAGCACAGAATATCAAACAATCAGAATTTGCACTCTTTGTCGGCGCTTTTGATCTTTTTAAGACAGATTCAGTGACCTTCAGGCTATTCATGCTATTTTGTGTAGAAGAAACGCAGGGTCGGATTGAGGAAAAATTATATACGTTGACAGGGTGTATTGACTGAAAATTAGATGCCCTTGATAAGTATAGATAATATTCAGCTGTTTCAAAATAGCAACTGCGTAAAATAAACCAAACTCATTTTATATTATTAGAATTAGACTTATATTAGAATATTTTTTAATATTAGTAATAGGAAAAAACCACAAACGCTAAAGTCAATAACACCTGATAGCCAGTAAACAATGAACAACGCTCGAATAACTACCGTGAAGTATTTTTCTTCTAGAGAAGATGGCGGATTACGCTGCGCACTAAAAATGCGCGTACTTTTCGCGCCAGGAGGAGTGCAAATTCTGGTTGTTTGATATTCTGTGGTAATAGTCGTACATAATCGTGAAAGATTCTACTTCACTAATGAAGAAGGAGCTTCCTGCTTATCTTTTGCCTTCTGATTCTGGGTGAGGTGATATCGATAGAGGTTGGTTAGTTGGCTGGTTTCATGATTTACTTGAGGATCTGCGGATGACGATATCGATGATATGTTTTAATTCTCCTTCCTAATCTTAATATTGTCGAGTTGGCAAATTTGATAATGCTCGGTGTACAAGGGATCCGATTATAAATGCTTCTACCGTGGTTGACACGTCAAGTTACTGTGACCAAACCAGATTCTTGCCAGAACAAATAAACTCTTCCACATTATTTCAATTTTTCTTTATTATTAAACAGAATTAAATCATCGTAGAAAGGACTTGCATCTTCAGAAAATATCTTTTAATTTTTCCGGTCGGAGTTTTTGGCACATCTTCAATGAACCGAACTCCAGCCCGCAATTTCTTATTATCATCTACTTGATCATCGACAAATTTTCTCAATTGATCCTGATTTATTCCATTATTATCTTTGTTAGTTAACACAACTAACGCCAGAGGATGCTCGTTATCCTGGTCGTGAGGAACACCAATAACGACCGCCATTTTGACAGCTGGATGTTGAAGAAGAATTCCTTCAAGCAGAGCGGGGGAGACATGCCATCCCCTATACTTGATCAGCTCTTTGAGTCGATCGACTACGTAGAAGCAATAATCTTCATCGTAGTAGCAAATATCTCCGGTTCTTATCCAGCCGTCTGAATCCCAGGCGTTAGATGAATCCATATTATAATAGCCGTTCATTTGGTAGTCAGTCTTTAGTCTTAATTCGCCTCTTTTATTGGGTCCCAGAGTTTTTTCAGTTTCGAGATCAACAAGCTAGAATTGAAAATTTTAAACTGTTTTTAGAAAATGAAAAAAAAAATTCTTTACCTTATACCATATGCCGGGAATGGGCCTACCACAAGAACGCGGTTTATCTCTTAAAAGCATTAAGTCTTGAGAAGAGGTAGGACTTGAAATTGTGATGATGCCACCCACTTCAGTCCATCCATATCCTTGGATAACTTTTGCTTTCGGAAAAGTCTTTTCTAAACTGTTGAAGAGATGGAGTGAGACTGGAGCTCCTCCAATTGCCACGTGTTTTAAACTGTCTAATTTTAAATTAGAAGGCTTATTTGATTTTAGTAGTAGAGCGGCTTGTGTGGAAGACATAAGAATGGTTGTTACCTGAAGATAAGTTGGATTTTACATTCTATTTGTGAGCAGATCTTAGGTGTTACCTTAAATTTATCAATGAGTTGCCAAGTTTGGTCTTCATCAAAATCTGGAACTAATAATTTTGTCTGCCCATATAGTAATGATGATACTAACAGATTAACGGCGGAAATCCAGTAAAGGGACGCGAAACTTAAGACAATACTTAAATCGAAACCAAGCACTCTATAAAAAAATAACTTTCAAAAATCAAAACTCCAGTTTATTTATTTATTTTACTTAAAAACAGGTGACTGCTGCAAGAGGGTATAATGATTGATGCATATTCCTTTCGCTAATCCAGTTGTTCCACTGCTAAAGAAAATAACAGCAGTTTCGAATATATCGTGAACGATAGCTGGTTGGAATCCATTTTCGTCCAGTTTTTCTGTCAAAAATTCCTCAAATGCAAACGAGTTAAATGGAATAATATCAGTCGTTGATAAATTTAAATTAGTGATAATTTCTTTTAATGATTGTTCTGATTCCTCGGAAGTAAATACAATACTTGGTGGTACTTGATTTAATAGATGCTTCATATCTTCGTACGACATTATTGGATCTAATGCACAAACTTTAGCACCGAGGAATAGTCCTGCTAAGTAAGGAATGCAGGAGTTTACATTGTTAGATGAGCATATGCAAACGATGTTGGTTTTTGTAATGCCGCGATTGCGCATTTCAATTGCAGTTCTAACAGATTTCTTTAGAAGTGATCCATGGGTATCGCTAACTCCGGTAACGGTATCTATCTAATAAGGCTTTAATTCGTTAAATTACCACACTAATACAATTTAATCTTACCTGTGCAATATTATTGTCGTACTTTTTCATTTGTTCAAATAATGCGACTCCTAATGCTTTTTCACTAAATTCATTCTTTGGATTGGGAGTTCTTATTATATTATCACCTTGATTTGGAAGTAGATATTCTGGAAATAAAATCTATATTGAAGATAAATCTTTGAAACTGCTAAAGAATAATATAATACCTTCCATATCTTAAGTAAAATATGTCTTGAACGTATAAAAGTTTAAAGAACCTTCTGCATGTACAAATTTACACTGTGGAGATCCAGCTTTATGTATGTTTGTTGTTAAGTATTTCTGATAAATAAAAAAGGAGGGGCGGATGCTTTTACTATTTATTTCCATATAGGTCATTATACATTGTCGATCTATATACATATATGTATACATATATAGTTTTCTTCAAGATATTTTAAAATGACTCCGCTTAATACTAATCAGATTATAAGGGAAAGCTAGCGGTAGCTTATCAGGAGGAAGAAACGTACCTACACAAATAGGATTTCTCTATCAGAAGGGTGGTATTTTGGAAGTTATTAGAATAAGCAACATAAGTTAGTAAAACATACAATATAAGATATGGTCCTCATTGTTCGTGGCACTACAGCTATCACTATCGTCTTCACTAGTAAAGCTTAGAAGAACAATAAGTTCTTTATGAAGCTCGTCATCGCAATTTTGATGACGTATCTTCTTAAGAATTCTTTCAATTTGCGAACTTTAGAATATAGTTTCAATATTTAACTGTTATTTTATCTATGTAGTAAACACTATTGTGGGTATGTAATTCCGAGAATCTTTACAATCACATTAGGTACCTTTATGGCTTTATGTCATTTTATAATATTTTGACGGAAACTATACCTACATCTTTTGCTATAGATTTTCGAATAGTCAAGTAGTTTGTCTAGGCTCACAATTTAACTTGAATGGAATCATATATTTCGAGCACCAATTGGAGAGTCGCCGTATCTTTAGTTCGTTGACATATGTAAATACATACATGCATTCTCGTTTGTTTATACCGAGTGATATATTATCATTTAGTAGTCGAATTAGTAAATATATGATAATTTAGTACATACTTTGTTTCTTTTATCTTACACGATAATTCAATTTTAAGTATTTAAATTTAATGTATTTTTTAAGATACAATAACCTGATATTTGTAACTTTCTTGACTTATATGTATGTACCTACCTACATACATATCTAAAACACATTTACTTCAATTTCAACTTTTATAAAGACGTTGATAAAGTGTGTATGTATTTAATTGGTTATTGCTTGGATATATAACGCTTGTGATCTTTTAGAATATCTTTCACATTCGCCAATCTAACGATCTGTTTGTTTATTTCTATATAGTAACATTCATTCTGTGTTTCGTACTTTGCTAATTAATCTTATTTCTAGCTTTGCTGTTAAAAGCACATTAGTCACTAAAGACGCAGCAATAATTGCATTCATCTTTTACTATTTATGCATCACTTAACTGTGTGGTCAATAATAAAGTTATGAGAACAGTCACTCAATGTAAACACGCTGTATAAAGTGATCAGGATGACTAGTCATTCGATGATTCATTAGACGCAATTGGAGCTGGCTACATACAAAAGGGTGGTGCAATCTTGGTGTTTTTGGTTATGCATCTATCCATCCAAATCTTTGTTAGGTTCGAGATCGCTCTTCTGGGTAATGTTATCCATCTTCTTATCTCAGCTTTACATCTTTCTTGGTTTTTGTGAGGTTAATTTCAAGACCTGGACCACGTTGGTGACCAAATCTAGGAGTCTTGTCATCTTGTCTTCATCTTTTGTTATCAAGGTTGTATCGTCTATCTGAGATTATTAATCGTTCTTCCATTGATGGATACTCCTCCTGCAAAGTCTCGGCTACAAAATGCATCGTTGGCGGGCCCCTCTCTGTAATTTGAAGGCACCTGTTTTTTCACTCTCGAGGGTCACCATAGATAGGTTGCTATTGTATAAGTTGCTGATGAGAGATACGAGAATGTAAGAGACTCCCATTTCCCTAAGTACAGTCGAAAGAGTACTCCACCGGACAAAATCAAACGCCTTCTTGTGGTCTATGAAGGATAGAATCATGAGTGTGTTGAATTCACAATATTTCTCAATTAGTTGTGGAAGGTCGAATATTTAGTTTCTGGTACCTCTTAGATTGACAAAACCTGTTTTTTCTTTCTGGGGGGATATGGATATCTAGGTAGTGGTGTAGTCTCGTCTATTATTCTGAGGAAATTGTGAAGTGGAATAAATGCAGAGGTTCTCCAGTCCTCAGGTGAGTTAGCGTTCGTCCAAATTTTGTTGCAAATGTTGTATACAATTTTGTTCTCATCGTCTTCTAGTGCTTTTATGAGTTCAGCGGAAATGTCGTCAATTCCCAGGACTTGATACTTCTACTAAGTTCTGGTGTTATTTAAGCTTCATCGGTGTGTAATTCTTCCCAATATTGCATCCATCGCTCCAGAACTTTGTCCTCTTCCCAAACGACTTTTCCTTCCTTACCCTCAATGGAGAGGGGTTTGAATTTTTGTGTCTGTTTTCTTACTTTCCTGTATAAGTCTCTGGTCAATACTTTTTATTCATTTATTTGTGTTATCGATTGTTTGTTTGGCCGAATTATGGTGTGAGATTTTTATAGGAGGCGATCTATTCTGCTTTCCGTCTGTTAGGTCTCTTTGAATTTCCCCCTGAAATGGTTCTTGTGTGGTTACTGACATTGTAAGCTTTTTCGGCTGTCTGTGGATGTTCTTTATGCGCATTTTATAGTGCTTTATCAATAAGCTGTGGACGGATTCACAGTCCGCACCGGGGTATAATTTACAGTTTCTTATTGAGGACAGAATCATTGGACTTCTTTTTCAAACTTTAAAAATTTCTTAGAACATTTTTTGACTTTTTTTATTTTTTATATTTTTGGATAAAAAATCATTTTGTTTTTCAACGTAGTCTCCTTTGAGATCTACACACTTTGTCCACCGTTTTTCCATTTTTTTTATCCCTTCCAAAAAATAAGATTTGTCGAGGTCATTAAAATAGGTATTTGTTTGTGAGTTGATTTCATCTTCGGAGTCAAATCTCTTTTCGCCGAGCCGTTTCTTCAGGTTTGGAAACAAGAAATGGTCACCCGGGGCTAAATCCAGAGAAGAGGGTGAACGAGGGAGCAATTTGTAGCCCAATTCATGGATTTTGTAATGGAATCTGCACATGTATGGATCCTTGCGTTGTCCTGGTGAAAAAGATTTTTTTCTTGACCAAATGCGGTCGTTTCTTTTCAAATCCTCATTAAATCGTCCCAATAGTTTGAGGTAATATGTACCATTAATTGTTTTACCCTTTTGAAAGTAGTCAATGTGGATTATATTGCGTGCATCCCAAAAAACGGTCGCCTTGATTTTATTGGCCGAAAAACCCATTGTTTTGACTTCTGTTTGTTTCTGGTGCGTTGTTGTGGATGCACGTTTCGGCCACGCTTACGAAACGGCGAAAAAACTCGTCCATATTGCGGTTGAATATCACTGCGAAGTTGTCCCACGATTGCGTTTGTGGTTGATTGTTAGCAAACGTGGCAGCCATATTGGGGAAAGCCTACTCATAGCCAAGTGATCGTTTCAAAATTGAAACCACCATGTGGTATGCCTATGGCTTCCACAATCTTTCGCACTTTCAATCTCCGATCGGCCAACACCATATCGTAATTTTTTTTTAATTGTTTCTCTAAATAATTGTTTTGCCTTTTGTTTTATTGACACTAATTTGGATAACGTAGGTACTTATTAATACCTTAATAGTTAAGGTCGTGCTTTTCACTATTTGTAGTGTTAATAACATCTAACATTGGCGCATTTTATATTATAGAAAATTCATTATATGCACATGCATGCACTTCCCAGAAACATGTCGTTATTGAATGTTGAAATTGCAACTTATTAAAACTGTAAAAGAGCAGATATTATCGACTGATATTTATCTAACGTGATTCACAAGGGAATTGGTAATGGCTGTTTGCTTATAAATTTATAATAATTCCACGTCACCGAGTTCCGTCTAGGAGGAAGTCTCTTTATAAAATATTCAAGAGACAAATTCTGGGAGACTTGATAGCACACGGAAGTCTAAGCTTTCGTGTCTTACTACATGTATGGCAACACCTATAAACCATATTTAGCGTACGAGATAAGTACTAGGAATGAAAATAACTTAGAAAAATGTCAATAGTGACTCCAGCAAAGGTGTCATGTATATTTACTTCATCGTCGAACGTGCAAACATAGTCAAAGTAAAAAGACAAACACAGAATGTTATAAGATAAACCCTCTTGGAACTTTTGTTTTAGAAGGGAATATTTTGAAACAAAACAGTATGACGGGCACCGTAGAAGGTAAGTTCGTGTTATAAATATTATTTTTTAGAGACAAAATTTCTGTGTTCTAGAAGCTGAAATAATGAATAATATTATAAAAATGCCAGAACTAAATTATGTTCCCAGTGAATACGGATTGGGCCACGAAATTTTCTATAGTATGAAGAAATATCAGAATCTGATAGCACAGGTAACTCCCATCATCATATTTTTTAATTTTGTTTGTATATCCTTTGTTTTTTTGAGACAGATTGATGGCCACAACGAAGAGGAAGATACCTTTGACAGCCTACTTCAAAGATCTGTAAGAACAGCAATAGAATTAAAAGCAAGAAACGTGACCTCAAACGATATTATTTGTGTCTGTACTCACAATCATCTAAATAGTTGCGTTCCTTACATAGCAGGCTTGTTTATTGGAACTACTTTATGCGCTTTAGATCCATCCATGTCCTACGGCGATTGTAGGTATTTGCTGTCACAGATCCAACCAAGGATAATATTCACTGTACCTGAAAAAAAGGACTTGTACCAAAAATTAATTGACGACATTGAATTGAAGACTGATTTAGTAATATTCAACGATGAAGATGACGGTAGTGGTTCATTTCAATCGTTTCTGCAAGAATCTTCAGATGAAGACGATTTTGAACCAGTTAAAGCAAACAGCCTCAATGATACTGCTTTTATTATGTTTAGTAGTGGTACAACTGGTGCGGCTAAAGGTATTTGTTTGAATCACTATGCTGTGATGTATCAAGCAAAGAATCTTGAGTGAGTATACGCACAAGATACATTTCTACTTTTACGAAAAATTCGACACATTAAAATTTCAGATTCTTTGGTTATAACACTTACAGGACATTAATATACTCGTCACTATATTGGATTTCCTCCGTCGTTGTATTCATTCAAAGCATACTATCTGGTACGGCAAGAATTCTGTGCAAATCATACGATCCTCTGGAGGTGTGGTACAAGATCGAAAAATTTGAGGTAAAATTTTATAAATTTTATCCCTCAATGGATCTACCTATATTTGTTGTTTGTACAGATTACCTTCATGTTTGTCGCACCTTTACAAGCAATTGGAATGATCAAAGTAGGCAGACCTGATAACATTAATACGACGAGCTTTCTCGACCTTATAATAGGCGGTGGACCAATATCTTCAAAAAATTTATTGAGTTTAAGGGATTTATTACCAGGAACGAATGTATTTATATGCTTTGGACAAACCGAAACGGTAGGAGTTGGTACAACCTTCAGAACAAATTTAAGAAGAGATATAATTCTCTTACATATGAAACCTAAATCTGCTGGAAGGCCAATTCCAGGGTTCTCATATAAAGTGAGACATGCACATTGTTATTTTGAACACTAACCTTGGCATTTTAGATTGTTGATGTTGAAACTGAAGAAGTACTCAGCTACAATCAAGAGGGGGAATTGAGAATTAAATCCGATTCCATTTTCAGCAACTATTACAATATGGATTCGTCCGAAGTTTGGGATGAAGATGGTTGGATGAAGACTGGTGACGTAGCGTATTACGATGAAGATCTTTGCTTCTACATCGTTGACCGAATGAAGGAGATGTTAAAGTTTCAATCGTGGCATATTGCGCCAACACTTCTTGAAGGAATATTGCAAGAACATCCAGCGGTAAAGAACGCTCTAGTTATAGGTAAACCGCACGATGAAGATGGGGAACATCCTTTAGGTGTAGTTATCTTGATGGATGACGCAGATGTTACTGCGGATGCATTGGCAGAGTATGTTAATTCAAGGCTGGACGACGACAGGCAAAAACTTAGAGGCGGTGTGGTTTTTGTTGAAGATATACCTTATACGCCATCCGGTAAGGTAAAGAGGAGATTGTTGAAGGAGAGGATTCTAGCAGAGATGGGTATGAGCTTTGGAAGCTAAATTGTTTATGCAGTTGATAAAGTACTTAATTTATAACCATCACTTTGAAGATTTTCTGATAATTTGTTAGTGTTTTAGTTAGCTCGATTACTACATTGTAATAAATAAATGTATGATAAATAAAAATTATTCACAATTAGAGGCCTGGGATTCTGTTGCCCATTGTGCTTATCTTGTTTTTCAAGGCAGCGTATTTAAAATAATTTCCGGCTTAGTTGTTCAAACCAAGCTAACTTCAGGTGTCTTTACATCGTAAAAGATCTAGCTATACTTTATTAAGAACAAACTAGTGACCTATGTTCCTTTGCAGCGAAAATCTTGTTTGGTTCACTGTTTGGGTTTAACGTTATCGAAACTTTAGCTCTTCGGATTTTTATGGATAGAGGGAAAAAAAGGATAATCTTTTGGCACGCTTTTAATTGTTTAAAACTTTGAAACAGCAAAGTCAATAGCACACCGCGACAGTTGTGGGGCATGTGTTAATCAGCAACAGCGGTATCCGATGGGTGGGACTGGAGAAATGTGATTTAATCCAGTATGTTTTCATTGTCTTCCCATATTTGTATAATTTTGAAAGAAAGCTAGTTGTAATATTTCTACAGCCTCTTGCTTTAATCTCTCATTTATTGAATACCGTATATCTAAAAAAGGAAAACGAATTAAATAATGAAACAGATAAACCAGAAACAATTTATTAGTGGCCGACGATGAAAAATGGGCTTCTCCAGTAGTCTGGCGAATTGGCGGTTGGACTGTTATTTCTTATATATTATTTTAATTAGTGAATTAGTGGTTTAGTGGAATTAGTGGTAGTCATCATTAAGGTGACCTCCTGACTACTATTCTATTCCCTGTACAACGGTTATCCAACACAACTCGGATATGCGGACGACCTTGAAATCACTATCCAATACGATGATTTCACCACAGCAGTAGAAGACGCCAGCAGCAGACCCAACTACACTTAGAATTTATTTTCAGGATTGGAGACTGAAACCACGTCTAATCATTCAACCCCCAAATATTTGTCGATCACGAGCTCTACTGCAAGTGTAGCGGGAAAAGCGGAGGGGAAAGGCTGGACTCTTAGATTACCTGTAAGAACAACGCGATTGCTACATTTGAAAGGATTTCTTTGCATTTTAGATATAACGACACATTGTCGGCACTTTGCTAAAACTTGACCTGGAAAATATTATCAAACCGTTTGTAGTTTGGATCCATCCACTTTAGTTTTACTAAACTCATGCTCATCTGTTTAGAAACATTGGCTAGCCTCTTTAACGTCTGGACTTGTCGTTTCAGTCGGTAAAGTAGACGTTTATTCAGATATTTGGACTGTTTTCTATCGAATCAATTAGTAAACGCTTTATTCTGATTCAAAATAAGTACATTAGTCGTTTAGCAACTTTGACGCCAATTAAAAGTCTCCACAATTTGACTCGTTCGTGTTTGTAATTTATCTTCCTTTATTTATTTTTGTACACTGCATGCCTAAATAGCTCACATCTCTTCTGAATGAAAAATAATTGACGCGTATCAGCAGTTACGCACGCAGAATATTTCTTGAGAATTTCGTTGTTTCCTCAATGGATAGATAATATACATATGTATGTATTTATTTACAAATATCAAAAATAAAACTTTTTAATTAATTGAAACATATTGTTTTTTTAAAACATTATCTGTACTCGTACGGTCCTATCTTCCACACTCATAGCTGTTGTTTTCACAACAAAACTATCTATCCGCTAAAATTCCAACGCGGATATTTACTGGGGAATTTGATTTTAAACGTCTGTTGGTCATATTGTTATTACATATATGTACAGAACGGTAAAGCTTGCAATATTTGGGAACTCACAACCTTTTAGGCCTCCACTTACCTCAAGTATAAAAAAAGGAAAATGAAAGAAAGAGTCGGTATTTGTGATATTCGACAGATATGTATACAGGGTGTCCGCGATATACAAAGCATGCAGTTAAGGGATGATAGCTATAACGATTTAGAAACAAAAATATTTAATACACCATGGGTCTATATACAGTGTGGAAACCACTTATGGAATAAAATTGTTTGTTTCTTATTTTAGAAAATTATAAACAACGCCGGGACACGTAAACTTGTAACTTCAAGTGTGCTCTTTTTAGACATACATTGAAATATACAGGGCGATTCACACAAATCCAGCATAGTCCGTGATGTTTATTTTTAATAAAACAGCCTGTATATTTTTATATTTTCGAAAACTCCTTAACAACCTCATTTCAAAGAATTACATCATATAGGGTATATCATTAATAATACAGAAACTTTATGTATAATTCCCTTCAATACATTTATCTTCAAATTTATGTCCAGTATAGTAGGACAAATGTCGTTGGATTTTTTCTGTGGGGTCATCCAGCCAGTCACCCAGCCAACTAGCATTGAAGACCTCAGAGAAAGGATAACTATAGAAATACGGAATATTTCGTCTCAAACTTTAAACAAAGTTAGGGACGAGTTTTATAGAAGACTGTGTTATTGCCAACAACAAGGGCGAGAACATTTTGAGCATTTATTTTAATGTATCAAACTCCATTACAAAGATATTTTATGTAATAGGTAATAAATGTATTGAAGGGAATTATACATAAATAATTTTAAGTTTCACCCTGTATTATTAATAATATCCCCTAGATGATGTACTTCTTTGAAATCAGGTTGTTAAGGAGCTTTAAAAAATATAAAAATATACAGGGTGTTTCATTAAAAATAAATATCATAGACAATGCTGGATTTGTGTGAATCACCCTGTACATTTAAATGTATGTATAAAAAGCGCACACTTGAATTTATAAGTTGATGTGTCTCGGCGTTTTTTATAATTTTCTAAAATAAGGACACAAACAATTTTATTCCATAAGTGGTTTCCACACTGTATAAGCGTAAACGAGAAAAAAAATTATTTCTAAAAAACCTTATTTGGTCAAACTGTACAAGAAACTCATCCATATTGCTTCTTAACCAAAAAATCATATCAAAAATTTAGAGTTGAAAATAACTGAAAACAACGACAAAAGCGAATTATTTAATACATTGAAACGGAAGAGTGGTGTCATTTCTCTTACGCTATACTGTACACGTATCATTAGAATCACATCTGTATCATACTTGCAAGCGCCGCAGCATATGTTTATACGACCTTGAACTACATTAGACCATTGTATCGTACGAATTCAATGGCCATACGTTTAAAAAAAATATCCGAAAGTAGGAAAGAGGCACCTTTGCGTTTTTTTTTTTAATAATGTTATGACAATAAAATCGATGTTATGTTGAAGTTACAGTGAAAATGGCGTGTTTAATAGCAGCTTTCGATCGGTAAATGAAAATTTAAGCTGAGGGAAAGTCGCATTAAATGAAAACAATGTAATAATAGTGCAATTATGTTAGGGCGCTTTAAGCTCTTTCGTAAAGGCTACTACAAAATTTAGTTCTTTTCTTTTATTTGTGATTAATTGGTGGTCCTAAAAAGCACCTTTTTGAGAGACAGGAGACAATGTATTACAGGAAAGGCTCGATGTGTTGCCTATTTGCAAGAACACACGCCTGTAATCGTCGGGTAAATCTTGCACTGATCGGCTGCCGCTGTACAGTTTGCGTCGAAGTTTGTGACATGAGAAATAATTTTTTTTCTCGTTTACGCTTACAGATAGACCCAAGGTGTATTATATGTTTTTGTTTCTAAATCGTTGTAGCTATCATCCCTTAAAAGCATGCTTTGTATTTTGCGGACACCCTGTATACTCACAAGGAAACACAGATGGTGACCGATTTAAATGAAATTTGGTGGGTGTGTAGACTGACGCAGTGTCAGAACAACGGCAACTTTCATAAATGCTAAATCGCCCGTTTTCGGGGGTGGGAGCGACCAAGAGCCAATGCTACCTTTTGCTATTTGCTTTAATATCTCCAAAACTATAAGATATATCGCTGCTTTATGAGTACTAAAAGGTAGCGACAATAATTTGCCTGTCATAGTTCTTGTTTTGCAGAAACAACCCCCACCCCCTATATATTTTTTTTAATTTTTGTTGCTAACTTTTGTAAAACAGTTATATATTTGTCTTAACTTTTGTAACTTTACTACCTTATCTAGCTGGCCGTCCACATGTCCTTGTTTAGCAAGACAATGCACGTTCCTATATTGCTCGTCGAACTATAGACTTTCTCTAAGAAGCAGGCGTTTATGTTTTGCCATGGCCATCCCGTTTCCTGCATTTAAACCCCATCGAACATCTTGCCAAAAAATCAAGTTAGGATACATTAATATGTATATACCTGAATTACATACTACGTTAGAATAATTTCGTAATAATAAAAATACATACCGGAAATTTAAGGAGATAGAAGTCTTCTGTTCAGAACACAAAAATAGTTTCCTCTTGCTTAGACACTACCTACCTCTAATGTAATTACAATATAATTATTTTCTTCCTCTATGTTTTAAAATCCATATAAAAGATGTTTACGTTTTCACTTCATTGGAGAAATTACAGTATATTTGTTTAAAAAAACAACAGAAAATCGGTAATCAATTAAATGCTACATTATAGAAAAAAGGAATTTAACCCGTATGCGATTTTGCAATCTTGGAAACTACAAATCATCATTACTTATTTGTCTTTCAATGCCTCATGCAAGTACCAGAATAATTACATCGAGTCACGGCAATCGTTTAAGAATACTGCATGTGTTTGTCGTGCTTGTAACAATGAATAAATATATAAATAAGTAGTTGTCAACACAATTGCATTCAGATTCAATTCTTGATAGTGTAAGCGATAAGATTCCTAGTGGCGGGTAACATGGGCGGTAAGCTTTACTTTAAGAGCCGTATAGTGCGTCACGTCATAGGTAATGTAAAATATATATTTTTCAGATTCTGGAAGTGTTGAGAATAATATTATTAAAATGCCCGATTTAGATTATTCTCCAAATCCGAACGGAGTGGGATATGAATTGTTTGAGTGCATGAAGAAAAATAAGGGGTTGCTAGCACAGGTGGTTAAATATTTTCTTTTAATTTAAATATAAATTTTAACAGTACTTAATACGGTAAAACTGCAAAACAAAACAATTTTATCATAATTATAATCAAATAAGGGGTTGTTCAGAGATATAATATTATTCTGTGAACGTATTCTACTCACGTTATCTCGTTGTTTTATGTTCATTGCTTAACATGCTTTCTTCTATATTCGAAACTTTAAGTAATTATTTTTCCACAATATCTTTCAATATTCTGAAAACAAGGGTATGCAGCCAGAAAGGGTTAGCAACGGTGAACAGCCTTCTAAATTTTTTGCATTATTTTCTGATGTAATTTTATATATTTATGTTTATCGTTTTTTAACATCTTCTAAATTCGACGGTCTACTAACGTATACTTTTAAGTACCCCCATACGAAGTAATCTAGGGGTGTCAATTCTGGCGATCTGGTTGGCCACTCAATCGGCCCCCTTCTTCCTATCCAACGATTCGGGAATACTCCATCTAAATAAGCACGGACAGGTACTACATAATGGGGAGGTGCACCATCATGTTGAAAGAAAATATAATTTCTCAAAAGATCACGTTCCTCATTTAGATATAAATTTGTTAGTTCGGGAATAAGGTCGGCTCGAAGAAACTCCAAATATCTTCCACCAGTTAGGTTTACGTCAAAAAGATAAGGACTCAGAATTCTTCGACAGTTTTTCTTATTGACATAGCCGTTCAAAGCAAACATAGCCTCTTGCATTTCCTGGCAGAAATGAATTCGCCGATCACAGTCGTCTTCAGATAGCTCACGAACAAGACATACCTTATAAGGATGATACTTTGCTTTTTCCACGATTTTGTGAACTGTTGACGCTGCCATATTGAAATCAGAAGCCACTTGGTTAAATGTTGAGTGATGATTTTCTTGTATTGCCAACAAAACGTTAAGTTGATCTTCTTCTGATTTTGAGGGTCGACCAGATTTATCACGAATATGTTCAAAGTTACGGAATTTAGACTCAATATTACTTCCCATGCTTTGGCTAATGGTACGCCGACCAGAATGAGTGTCATTGAACAATGCAACTACTTCTTTTTGGGTGCGTATCCTGTCTCCAGATCCGACCATGCAAAGAATTTCAATTCGTTCTCGTTCAGTTAATTTCGCCATTTTAAATAAAATGACAAAGTCACTGCCCAATAAACAGTTCAAACATACTGCTTTTGCCAAACGAAAGATAAGAAGTACCTTTAAAAAAATGATCGATGACGTCATATCTCGAATGACGATTACGTCACAAATATGGGTCGTATGTCGAAAAGTGCCTTTGTTTATAACAAAATCGATGTGTCAGAGGATTTTTTCGAAAAACTCTCAATTTCAGAAATAACGAATTTATTCGTTACTATTCGAAAGCACTGTATATAAGTGTATATCCAAAGTGGCCCCACAAAAAGAAAACATGCAGATGATTTATCACTGAACGGCTAATTTTTTGAAAATCAAGCCGAAACGCATCAAATTTCTTTTCTAGAGGTATAAAGAATTGGCGTTTTAGTGGTAATTCATCTATGTATTTCCTTTTCCATGGGCCACTCTGTATATACGAAATGGTGCACAGTAGACAATGGAGTATTGGTCAACGAATTCTGGTGAAAACTACTTGTACTCCAGCTAATATTTTCACAAATGCTGTGTTGCCAATTGTACTTCAATTTGACAGAAATGTCGCTATTCTAAATGGAAGGCTTCGCGTACAGAATAAAATAGGAAATTTTTGGTTGACGCTTAAAATAATTTAAGTTTAGAAAGTCAAATTGTCAGGGGAGCATATCTTCAATCCAAGTGGCTCCTAAAATAGCATGGTCTTGTGCTATAGGTGGTAACAATAATATGATTCTCGAATCATTCTCTTCAGTGTTTCACCATTCCTTCAATTATTACTTGTAAACTGATTACAGATACAAATAAGTTAATTTCTAGATTGATTCCCAAACCGCCCAAACAGATACTTACGACGAATTATTAGCACGATGCGTTCGCACAGCCATCAACTTGCAAGCACGCAACATCACGTCAAACGACATAATTTGTTTGTGCAGCTATAATCAATTAAATAGCTGCGTGCCTTATTTGGCCGGATTATTTATTGACGCAAAAGTATGCAGCCTGGATCCAACTCTGTCTTTTAGTGACAGCAAACATTTACTGAATCAAGTCAAACCAAAAATTATATTCGTGGTATCCGAGAAGAAGAAAATGTATGTAGATTTATTAGAGGATATCTCACTGGATGCTGAATTAGTGGAGTTTTCTGAGGACGGTTTCGGCAAATTTTTGAACAAATCTCCTGATGAAGATAAATTTCTGCCCGTCAAAGTTGAGAACATTTTCGATACTGCTGTGATAATGTTCAGTAGCGGTACAACCGGATTGGCAAAAGGGATTTGTCTGAACCATTACACCTTGTTGTGTCAAGTAAATAATTTCATGTAAGTAATCGTTTGCCGCAAATCTTCCTGTTACAATTTAGAATTTTGCATGCAGATCGTTCAATTGTAACACCACCAGATGCTTATCTTTCGCTTCGTTGTATTGGATTTCCGCCGTTTTTCTACTTATACAGAGTATCCTGAAAGGAACCGCTAGAATTCTGTGCAAAAGTTTCCAGCCACTAGATGTTTGGCACTCCATATCTAATTTCAAGGTTATATTTATACAGAGCACCTATAATTATGCCTTTATTTTATTGGTTTTTAGGCGACATTTATTTTGATGGCACCAAATCAAGCAATCGCCTTGCTTAAAAGGTCTAAACCACGAAATGTTTACACTGATAGTTTAAGCACTCTATACGTGGGCGGTGGGCACTTTTCTCCAGAACATCTATCATCGTTAAGGAAGTTACTCCCGAAAGTTGATGTGGTGTTAGTTTATGGCCAGACAGAAATAGCTGGTTTTGGTTTTATATTCAGAACAACATCTAGAGAGGATATGATTTTGATGAAAAGTAAACCAAAATCATGCGGCAAACCTATTCCTGGTTTTTGGTACAAAGTAATAGATGTTAATATTAGGTCCAAACAAAATAATTTTAATTCTCTGCATTTCTAGATTGTTGACGTAGAAACTGAAAAGAATCTTGGTTACAACCAAATTGGCGAATTAAGATTGAAAACTAAATTTCAACTAAACGGTTATTACAATCTGGACTCGACGGAAATTTGGGACTCAGATGGTTGGCTCAAAACCGGCGATATCTGTTACTACGATGAAGACCAATGTTTCTTCATTGTTGATCGCATTAAAGAAATGATGAAGTTCCGATCGTGGCACGTAGCTCCTGCTTCAATCGAGGGGATACTGCACCAACATTCTGCCGTAAAAGTTGCAGTTGTGATTGGTGTACCGCACGATGAAGACGGCGAGCATCCTTTGGGCGTAATAGTCCTATCCGAAGATGCTAAAGGGGTGAAAGCAGATACGTTGGTGAAATATGTTAATTCTCGAGTAGACGACAGGCAGAAATTGCGAGCAGGAGTAGTGTTTGTTGATGAGATTCCTTACACGCCAAGTGGGAAGGTTAAAAGGAATCTGTTGAAAAATACGATTTTGGAACGGTTAGGTGTAAGAGGTAAAGCATAGATTAAATTAATGGAAGAAGTGTTAGAATCATTATGGTATTATTAGTTATAGTTAGAAGGTTGTGTTGAGAAATACGCTGATGTTGTTACATTACATCATTTGACATATAGTTTTATAAGCACATGAAGTAGTGACAGTGTAGAATTGGACAAGTAAATGTAACCTACTATGACATCTAATAAATCTATGTAATAAGTACTATACAGGTGTTTTAATAATAAAATAATAATAATTATTATTAATAATTATATAAGCTTTCTGGACTACCAATTCTTGGATATCAATGAGAAAATACTTCTGTATAACATAAATAAGAACTTATAGGATTGTGGTGCATTGTAGAAGGAGGGTGGTTCATGCACCATTTACCTCTCTTCACTGAGACATAGTGATCTATTCCTGCAGCACCCTTCTCATCTGATGCTCTTGACGAAACCGAGGATTAGGTTGGGTGTGAGGCTTTAATCTTTTCAGACTGCCGTAGATGCTGAAATCTTTGCCTGCCTAATGCTTCACACACACAGAGTATGTGCTCGGCTGTCTCAACACGTGTCTTCACCAAATTTCTTTGCTTGTGTGTGCTTTCCCCCAGATTATTATGAGGCTACCTTCTTTGCTCCCCAGTTCTGAAGTTCTTGCTTGAGCTGCCATTTTGAAATGCCAAAGAAGGTTTCTGGTTTAATAAAATTCATGTTCGCGTTTTGCTTTGGGAGTTCCTCCGCCATTTTATTTTCTTTGGTATTTGTGTGGTCAGGAACCCATAGCAGAGGTACCTATCCTGTTTTTTTTTGTGACCAAAATGTTCATTCAAAATTGGCTATTACATATGTATGTAAATGTTTGCGCCCCTCAGGTCCTTAGACAGATTTTCGTGGACGCAAAAATCTATAGCGTATATTTCCGCTTGAAAAATGGTTGCAGATAATAATAATAATCTAGCTGTTGCAGCGGCTTTGTTCAGAGGGAGTACTCGCTGAGTAAAGTACCAAAGTACCAAATTGAAGAAATATTTTATAGTGGACCTAAATTACCTAACATCTCTGTAATCCAATTTAACAGACTTCTTGTAATTAATTTGTCATACTTCTCACCTTATAATTTACGAGCAGTACTTTCTCCGCCCGATATTAACCTATGGCGCTCTTGCCTGCTCCAGCCTATCAAAGACCCAGCTAAACAAACTGGAGGTGCTGCAAAATAAAACTCAGAGACTGATATCCGGAGCTTCCTGGTTTGTGAGGAATAATCAGGTACAGCTCCGCGAGGACCTGGGCGTCCCCACACTCAAAGAGTATGCTAGAGCCTTAGCAACCAAAACCCGCGAAAGGGCCGCAACCTCCGCGAATCCCCTTGTCAGCTACTTAACAGAGCTGGACCTCGATAGGCCCCCGCCCAGAATTCATATTAGCAGAGTCCTTACACTCGGAGCCTGACCGCCAAATATCTGAGTTGACCTGTAACTAGCTCATCGGGAGTGTTAAACGTAGAATGACACATTTGGAGAGGCCGTTCACAATAATCGTCCATCATTCATACCCTCACAGCCCTTAGATCGTCGGGGCTTCCAAGAGACAAAAAGGCCCATGGATTATGTCCGGCCTTGGAAGGCGAACAGGTAGATCACAGAGAGAGCAGTACTTTAGCCCATTTTCCTGTATCGCTGTCACAACTTAGGAATGCCACACGAAGATCATTATGAAAAATTCGATAGATGCAACTCAATTGGTTTGGTGGTAAAACGTAGATGTTGAACTTTTTGGTAGTTCAGAGATGATACATTGGTGAAACATTGGAACACAGCTGAAATTTAGGTATCTTGGTAATCTTTTCCTAATTTTGCAAATGCATGATGTGGTTGAACATGATCAACTGATGATTAATTGGTTTTGATAAACAACACCATTGCAAATGGAACGTTCATAAAGACTCATCGAAAAGTGGTTAATTGCAATGGCTGATCCTGAGTGGTGACCAATAAATGGCCAAAGTTTCTCCACTGTTGTTTTGGTACCAACTCTGCGGACTTGATCTACTTCTGCTAAAATCTAGAAACATTTTAAATTTTACTGATTTGAGACCTTCAAGTATAGATAGTTTACTCCTATATCCTTTCTTCCAACCTCGTAAATAGATTTCTTTTTATTGTCCCATGGGCGGGTGACACCGTACGGCCACTCGGCCAGAAAGGCCTATTGTGTCCCCATATCGTTTAGGCCTTCCATCGCGGTTGCACCTGTAAGAAAAAGTGTGCGGACTGGTCCAGAGTTAGTTTCTCTAGTTTGGGTTCGTCCAATCTCGCGACCCCAAAGTAGCTCCGCCCTTCCATGTCCCATGCAGGACAGTCGGAAAGGAGATGCACGGGAGTTTCCTCCACGTCCTCGCAGCTTCTGCACTGGGGAGAGTTTGCTAAGCCCATGCGAAACAAGTGTTTGCTCAGTGTGCAGTGCCCAGTCAGGATACCTGTTAGCATCCCTAGCCTGGGCCTGCTCATAGAGACATTCCTATATCTTTTCTTCCAACCTCGGAAATACACTAAAGCAAGTGCTACTCGATAGCAGATTTTTGGCATTCCGGAAGGTAGCAGTTAGCATATGGTGCCGATTGCTTTATAAAATTTATATCGCCAATAGCAGATATATTGATGCTGAAGATATTTGCACTCTTGAATGTCTCCTGAAAGAAAAACACGAACACAAATACTTGGAATAACACAACATTCACGTGCGAGCATTTTATTTATCTTTTAAGTTTTGCTTTAGACATAAACAGACGCAAACGTGCTAGCGTCGGTATAAATTAACAAAATTCTGAACTATATGCTAATATCATTAAATTTAATTCGATTTACACAGTAAACATACGCATTTTCGTTATTGAATTTTAAAAGTAAAACTGACTATAATGGAATGATGATTTGTGCAAATTGGAAAATAAACCATGATGACAAAACTTGAAATGTCAGTTATAAAATCGCTTAAAAGTCCCTGTTAGTAACATTTGTCTTATAATTTGTCTCGGGATTTTTCCAGTACAAGTTTTAGGAATCTCCTTCACGATCTTCACCCCAGCTCTCAATTTATCCCTTTCAGGTACTCTAGCATTGACAAAATCCATCAATTCTTCTTCGCTGGTAATACAATCATCTCTAAGAACGACTAAAGCAAGAGGGTGGTAATGATCCAACTCGTGCGGCATCCCTATAACGATCGCTTCGAGTACTGCGGGATGTTTGTAAATGACTGCTTCTATGCAAGCTGGGACGATACACCATTGGCAATATCTGAACGATTCTTGCAGCCGGCCACAAAAATATAAGCAATTATCTTCGTCGTAATATCCGATATCTCCAGTTTTGAGGAAACC
>SMLS01068877.1:0-25933 GCA_004785975.1 Popillia japonica
TCCAATCTTTACTTTCCATGAGTGTATCTATGTTGCTTCTGAATGGCTTCATAGAATAATCAAATCAACGGAAAAATGAAGCAGGATTTGCAATTTTATTATTAAGTTCAAATATGATTAAATTTAACATTTTTTTAATAAATATTTAAAATTAAATTGCCAAGTTTATTTCAACTTCAACAGTAGGTATATTTAACCCGTTAAATGTTCTCGTAAAAGAGGCCACAGATAGCTGGCTCGACCATAAAAATTATAAACTCAAATTATGAGTACGAGTCACTGAATTTCTAAAGTGACACTTCAATAAAAGGTCGCATATACTCGTACGAATTTCACTTTATCATAAATCGTATAGCAAATATGGACATAGAGCTTTTTTATCAAGGCTAAATCAATATAATGTCACATACACATCTAGTTGAAATCTGTAGACATATACATATGTATATGTATATATCTGTCACGCGAAAGCCGCATAAAGTGAGTAAGATCGCGTAAGCGGACGTCACGCGAGAAACAGTACCTATCTATAAAATATTGTCAAGGTTATCTTATGAAGATTTTCCACCTTTCCAAGCTATTAGTGAGAGCAAAACGTGGTGATTGATTAAAAATATTTGAACCTGTACATTTTTCTAAATCAATCAGAAACTAGTTTCACTTTTATCATGATGATTATGATGTATGTTGGTATATGTAATCTACGCTATAGACAGATTTATAGTTGTACATATGTCATTGAAAAATGCACTAGAAATGTTTGCCGTCTAGACGCATTTAAGCAAACAGGAACAACATCAAATGAAGCGAAGCGCCAGCTTATTATTTCCATTCACCGGAAGGTGTTATTGTTTACCTCTTACGTCAAACTATTCAAACAGCATAACTGTGTTTGTTTGCGGGAGATTCGACCGCTTACAGCGCCGCCGTACGAGCAATACCGGAACTACTCCGGATTACAAACACTCAATCGGTCAACAGATGGCGCCAGATTGATTGACGGTTGTAAAATATGTTCTGTTCGAATATGGGGGAATAGATTGGGTAATTATTATTATCATTTTCTTCAATGTTTTTGTCATTAATTATAAAAATTATATTTTTTTATATATTAAAAACTATGTAACAATTTTTTGACGTTCTTACCTTATTCGTTGCGGACGTAGTGTGATAGCTGAACGTTGACCGCGGCTTCGAACTATCTGAGGTCAGTTTAACTGGTGTCTTAGCACTACCACTTGAGTCCGCACCACGGGTCACCTCATGACTTTCGGGAACCGTCTGCAGGGTGGAGCGCATGGCAGACGACATGGTCCCCACTACCCTCTAATTATTCCAGTTCACATTACCTGCAACAATTGATTTGCATGTTAAATTTTGAAAAATAAATTAAAAAGAAAAGATACATCAACATTTTTCCTTATTTACATAGATTCGTAGCATTGCGTATGTGTCTAATTGATTGCATGCGGAGAACGTTACTAATGAAAACAGGGGTCTTATTAATCAATCAACGTATTCCCTATGCATGTAAAGTGTCGGTAATTAGTACACATAATTGAATCAATCTCGCTGCATATTCTACAGTATTTCTGCAGTTATGGTGTAATTTCGTCATGTAATTAGCAACTATACTGCGAAGTAGGATCCTTTATAATTACTTTGAAATTGCGGCTCACAAAGAACAAACTTAGTTAATGGAGAGTTCTAAGTTTATTTACATTTGTCTTCGAACGTGATCAAAAAAACATTTCAACGAGAACAGAAAAGTATCCAAAAAAGTAATGAAACAATAAAATCCAAAAGCAAAGTTCGTACCAATTGCACTCGAAGTCAATTTGGTCATAGCTAATAAGCAAGAAACCAATGATCCTTTCAAAGCAATTAACATGAACTGTAAATAAAAATTAGCAAAACTATAAACAACGACCAATTTGAAGCGTTAAACTCCACCATACAGAACACATTGTGCCAGCGCAATCTATGATAAAGCATTAGTATCGTAAATAGTTGATGGCCCAACGACGCTGACTTCGAAGAGGTTACTGATTTTATTCTGGTTTCTCATCGATGTCATTTACTGAGTTTATGCTTTCCCTAAATGCGTATTGAATACGCATCACGACTATAATTCGGTTCTAAGTCCTGTAGCATAAACACCTCTCGATGCGCATTATAGCACGAAATGCGAAGTGACGAAATCCTGATTTCAAGGGTGGTTTAAGAATAGCGATTTGGTTGTATAAACGTTTAATTCGAATTGAAAGTGTATTAAAGCAGGTTACCAACAGAATGTAAACGAACGACATATCACATGTGAAAAATAGATTGTGTTGTGTTGGCATATTACATATTTGACGACATACATACTTAACATATGTGTACGACATACAACAACATACAACAGTACCTACAATTAAGGTTATGGTTACATCATAGAATTTGTGTTACAAACTTAAACGATTGGCAATAACCCTTGTAAACCCCGGCTAATTCGAAATATTTCGATGCGTATCATTTATATTGCGCATTATGAGAAAAGCATAAACAGATTAAGTTTTCGATCCGTACTTATTAATTCGCATTTTCTAATGCGCATCCAGAAAGCATAAACGAAGTAATTGTGGGTAAGTTAGCTTTTACGAGAATGGTTGGAAGAAGAGGAAACAACGAAGACAACGCATCTGTGCATTCTGAACCTGATAACGAATCGTCCAATTGTGATGAAGAAACTGATGGTAATATACTATATAATACTTCTTCCAGTATTAATAATATAATAATAATAATAAATCATCTTAATTGTCCAAGAGACCTAGGCCCAATTAAAGGACAAACAAATTAAACTAACTATGTGCACATGCATGACTATGACTAAATTAAAGATAATGTAATAACAGTATTTTAGTTTATGAAGCAGAGAATGGACATTTGCGGTCCGTAAAAGCATCCTCCCACTCAGGTAGTCCCCAGAAATATTATATTTCACATCCCTCGACTATAAGGAGCCGCGCACTAAGAAATTGGTACCTATACGAAATGGAAATTATAATGACAACTACAGGTACACTCATGGAAAGTAAACACTGGACACATTCAATACGTTGTTATATGGAAACTGTCCAATCTTTACTTTCTAGGGGGGGGTACCTACCATCAGGTTTCTCCGCTATCCAATAGATTGACCACAGAACTTGGACTAAGACTTCGGGTCCGCCAGTTTAACATTGAAGCCAAAAGCTTTGCTAAATACCAACTTCTACAGAAAATAATGGCGAAATATGACATTGAGGCAATGGGCCATTCAAGAGACACGTGCCACGGATAAGGATCAGCTATTCCACGGAGGAAAACTACAAAGATTTGACTTGATTTGGACTACGGCCTATGCCAAATCTACTATTGAAAATGTCCACCTATGCTCTATCTAATGTGTACTTTATGTCATACGATAAATAATTAATTAACAGGAATATAACCATGGATAATTGGTTTAGCCGAAACCATGCTGAATGATTACAAGCTTACAATGGTAAGAACTCCAAGAAAAAAGAAAAGAGAAAATGCCAGTATGCTTTATTCCCAATAAAAGTAAGCCGGTTTCGTCATCACAGTTTGGTATTGATCAAAATGAAACTTTAGTATCCTTTCCGCTCCAAAAAATCTGAGTCGGTAATAGTACTTTCTGCAATGCTTCGTGCCCCAAAACTTGTAAATGATTACTAAGATATTTTTACGGTATGCTTGATCAAGCAAGCATGTGTCAATCCTATGGTTTTATTTGAAAAAGAAAACAGGAGATGTGTTAGAAGAAAATATATTTTTAAGGTTGGACTGCAATTATCCAAACCTCATATAGAAAGACTGAACCAAATCATTAATGATGGAAATAAAATCTACAATTCAGAAGGTTCTAAATGTCAGGCAAAGTCTGCTTACACTAAGTGTTCAGGAAAAGTTAAACTAACCTAATTTAGTCGAGCAATATCCAAATTCAATATCTTTCATTTATCACAGCGAACACAATACTCGTAACACTTACGTCACTAGTCAACCACCAATACAATGTGTACATATATAAACTTTCTGTCGCATAAACAATTGGGAATTCATAATTTTCGAAAACCGATATTAGATATATGACAGCGCCGTTCATTAATTTATACAACAGTCGATAATGCTATGCGTTTGACATGGATGTAATTATAACATTAGATTAAGTCCTGGACTGCGCTAACACAAAATCAACGAACCATTACTAATACCGAATTATACAATACGTGTCACCATTTAACGTGCTACGAATTAGTAAGCGCTTTTGTATCAATCTTCCGTAATTATTTGCTTCGACATGCATAATTGGTGTGAAAATAGGAACACGTATATATACATACGGTTATGAGGTACAATGGAATTAGGATTAATTAAGCGATAAGAAATTACGATTGAATAACGGAATGCAAAAGAAATCATATACTGGCGCATTCGGAATGTAATGGTGTAACGACTTACATACGTATCCGTGACATTTATTAAGGTGTAAATGTTACATTTACTGTTGTGTTGGTTGTATTTACATAAATCCGTATTCAAATGTTTCTACAAATTACCTAATATGTCAACTAGTAATTGCGAAGATTAGTATATATCAAGAAATGTATTACTGTGAATAAATTTTGCGTTAGGATATTGCTTTCATTTATAGCCGATAGTTTTGTTTTTTTCTTCACAAAGGTTTTAGAAATAAGACTATTCACTTTAATTGTTTTTCTAATAATCGCAACTATGATTTCAGGCCATGTCGTCTTAATAAAACGAAGATTACATGACTATAGCAACTTAAAATATATTATGAAGGTTGTGATCTAATAATGGTATTAGTTGATGTCATTTCAACAATACTTTAATAACATGGGAATTAAAACCCTTTCATTTTCAAGTATTACTAGTAATAATGAATAATATTTCATTAAAACTTGCCAAAATTGACTGTATTCACCAAAAATTTCTAACTAAAGAGAATTAAAATATGTAGTATATTATGACACTATACCTTGTTTTTTTATTAAGAAGACCTAATTTAAAATAGCCCGCGAAAATAGAGGCTTACGATTGGTTTATTGCCGGTTAGGTTTACACTGCCCAAATATACTAGATTTTAACGACGCCATATTATAAGCACAGCTCATTTCGTTAAATATTTTTCTATTATCTTTTTGTGTTTCTACTACGATTAAACAAGAAAATCAGTTTTTTTAAAACTATTTGATGGTAAAAATGGATCCACAGCCTAGTACAAGTGGATTATCAATATCAATAAAGAAAACACAGACAACACTGCAAATTGCAAACACTTTAGGTAACATACATAAATAGTTATAAATATGTATATTTAACAATATTAATAGGTGTTTCGAAGTCAAGTGTTTCCATATTCTTGGTGAATATAAAGGTAAAGGACTAAGTTTACCATCATTAAAACGAGGTGGAAAAAAGGCGATGCTACCTACATTTGACGACACTATTAAATTCATGATAATGGAGAATTTCCTACGTTAAACAAAATCTTAAAGAAAATAAGGGAAGATCAAAATATACCTCCAATCAGTCATTCAACGTTGTATAAATTAATGAAAATGCTGAATTTTAAGTAAGTTTGGGTACTACTTGTTTACAAGTTTGATATAATACTGAGTATGCATTTACAGATATTTGAAACGTAATCACAAAAGTTTACTGCTTGAACGTGATGACATTGTTGTGTGGAGACGAAGATATTTTATCTTTGATATCAAAATATAGACATGAACAAGGTCCAATCTATTATTTAGACGAAACATTTCCGAATGTAGGCACAAGTGCGGGTAGATGTTAATGTTACAACACGCAGACAGGTATTTACAGATGGTGCACTGGTCTCAAATATCCTACTGGTAAAGGAAGACGTTTGATTATTTTACATATTGGTTACAGTTTTGTTGACGATGGGTTACTACTATTTGAAGGAAGAAAAACAGTCAATTACCACGATGAAATGGATGCAAATGTTTTTGAGGAGTGGTTCAATAATATTTTAAAGAAATTCCCTGACAATAGTGTTATTGTAATGAATAATGCATCTTACCGTACCAGTAAAAGAAAAAAAAACCAACAACTTTAACACAAAAAGCAGAAATGCAAGAATAGTTGCTTTAAAAACAAATACCGTTTGATCCCTACATGGTGTGATTAGAATTAAGAATATTACAATGTATACGCTGTAGCTGCAAAAAATAAAAGCTTCAAAGTAGCCGAAGTGTTAACCGCAATTGCAAATGTAACGTTGGAAACAGACAAAATGTGTAGAACATGTAATGAAAGAAGAAGGCAAAATATGCAAGTTAGATGGATTCCTAATAGATGATGTAGTGGAGTCGTTTATTATTTCGGTTGGAAATGGTGACACCAGTGACAGTGATGTTAGTATCGACAGTGATAGTGCTTCTGCCGAAGAAGTGCAGAATTATGTATTTAAAATATAATATCATTATTGTTAAATTAAGTCACACAAGTTTTTGTCGATACATAGCTTCTTCTTATCGTAATTTATAATAGTATGTAACATTAATTTAAAATTTCTAAAATACAAATTTTATGTTACGATATTTGATGTAGTACTAATATAATGCAAATAATAAAATGCGTATTAACATTAATATGCACTTATTTTTTTTATAAATGTGTTGTGTGAAATTTATTTGAATATCCAAGTGTAAATAACTCATTTGACTCTAATACATCATTTAAATTTACCGCCAAAAAAGCTGTCAACTTAATTTGCCTAATGTGAAGCGGATTTTATCATTTGGTCTTCTTAATAAAAAACAAGGTATAGTGCATAATCAGGCTTTTAAAGCACGAGTAACGAGTTTAAAGCCACGACGCGAAGCGGAGTGGCTTTAACGTTACGAGCTAATTATGCACTGTGTCATACGATATTTTTTAGTATAAATGCAACAATAATTTTAACTAGAAGAAATCAAATCAATAATTTCAATACATTTTATCGAGTGATATGTGTCTCTATATTATGTCATTTGACATTTCACTTAATTATTAAACCTCATTGTTGTATTAATAATGTCGACAGAAATTCAAAAACTAGCTGCTGAAGCTGAATTAAGTTTAATACCTGCAAAGTCCAAATAATAATTCAAATCAATAATCAATAATTCCAATACATATTATCGAGTGACATGTACCTATATGTCATTTGACATTTCACTGTACTATTAAGCGCTTAGTATTGGCTGCTACCAAGCAACTTTTATAGGCACGGCGTGCGATAAAAGCCCGATTATGCACGCTTATGGGTGTGTTTTGATTGGTTTATGATGCATGCATACTAAAAAATCTGTAATGAGACTGCCAATTGTGTTTTATTACATTTTAAATAGTTTTCAAAAATACGAATATCTTCATCTACACTTTCCACTATTGTCAAATGTGTTTTAATCATTATAGATGATGCCTGATAAAACTTCAGTTGCAAAGAGAAAAATGTACTGAGTGTAAGCGAAACAAACACATAAATAATATAAGCCAAAAGTACAACATTAAAGAAATAAAAAATACTGAAAATTCGACGTTTCGTTACCAATCTAAGTGGCTTCTTCAGAAGTAAGGAAAGTATATGAGAAAGTTAAATAATTTTTCATCTACAACTATCTGTTATTTGTAGTTTCCTCTGTTCATTTATTTTCGTCTTTTGTTTTATTTTACTAAATTGCTGCATCAGATATGTATATTCACACTACAATGACAGGGCCAAAACCTAGAAGCCTAGAGACTCGGACAGTGGAAAGCTGCGATATTATTTGTTGCAATGGTTTTGATAGGTATTTTATGGCAGAAGAAATTAGTGCGAATATCTCGCTTAAATTTGCATTAGCAAATGTATGAAGGGAAATGCAAACATACATGTGTTAAAAAACTTATTAATTAATTAATTAAATTATTTCTAAGGTTAATTTGATTTACCAAACTTTACAGTGGTCAATATGTTTAAAAAATAAAAGATGCTACTTTCATGCATTTT
Source organism: Popillia japonica (assembly GCA_004785975.1). Classification (NCBI taxonomy): domain Eukaryota; kingdom Metazoa; phylum Arthropoda; class Insecta; order Coleoptera; family Scarabaeidae; genus Popillia; species Popillia japonica. Next base: position 8,078 of record SMLS01068877.1, read on the forward strand.
AAATAAAGAAAGCAGGAAAATGAAATTGTAAAGTGCCTCCTTCAAGGAAGACAGGCTTTTGTAATAAGGAAGAGTTAAAGCAATGAAGAGCAAAAATATGAGAAAAAAAAGTTGTTATTAACAGTAAATCTGGAATTAAAAGAGCATTCTGAAATTTCTTTCAGTAAATCTGCTAATTTATAGAATTCCAGAAGGTCTGATACAGTAGATGAGTTTTATCACCCCAAAGGGGCACCAAACCGAAGGTTTGGCAGGAAAAAGAAAAATTTTAAAAATCCAGAAAAAAAAATATTAATTTTTTTTTAATAATACGCAGACTGAAGAAAAATAAGTAAATGCCTTTACTTATCAAGTTTCAAGCAAATACTTAGTGGCCCCATTTAGTTTCTTAAGGATTAACAAGTTTTAACTTTCGGATTGACGGGTAAAAGCGTTCACTTGTTTTTTGATTATGAACATAGGGACGAAGCACCTGAAAATCCCAAAACCGCGTTTAAAGTTAATTTTTTTTTAAGAATAATTGATCAAGTACTTACTAAGTTCTTTAAATAGTAGATTTGATATGATTTCTAATTATGATAAAGTTTTTGGTTTTATGGAGTCCTATTTAAATTAATTAAGTTATAGACACTTCAAGGTCTTACTTGATCTCTTTTAATTTTTGGACACCCTGTAAAAGATGGTAACTTCATTACAATTGAGATATAAAATATGATCTATTGGTAGCCTCCATTGTAAATTTCGCTTCCATAGCTTAAATACTTCTTAAGTATTTAAAATCTGCAAATAAGAGTAGATTTGGAGAAAATTCAAATTACCGCAAAAACCTTAACGTTTAGGCATTATAAACCTTATTAAAACAACCACTTATTTTGATCGGAGAATCCAAAAATGCAATAACATTGATAGTGTCCCATTTCAAAAAACACAACTTTGATACTTTTAGAGCTTTTGGAACACCCTGTATAATATGAAAATAATTTTAAAAAGTACCCGTAATAGACGTGCATATATCCCAAAAACGAAACTTTTTGAAAGTCACGTATTTTCGCCACAATATTCCGTGAATAACCTTGTATATCTAGCGCAGAGCAGGTGTAGTGATAGGCAATAATTAAATATGTGCAACGCACAATCAGGGTTAGTCTGTTTCGAATGTTAAATGTATGTAGATGGTGCAGACATGGAACCAGCAATTCTTTAATAAAATGGAAAATACAACTACGATTACTGAAATTGCAACTAACAATAAGAATCTATCTTTATTTCACAACAATAGTTTTACTTTTACTACACTTGAATTATTTTCAGTCGTTGTTTAAAGTAATTCCATAGATTGGGTACATTCAAAATAAAAGTTACGTAATCACATTGATATTATTGAACTCTTCATTCAAAACTGTTAAAAAAAACTGACACATCAGCTTTATTTCGTAGTTTTTATAACATCGACAGCTGTTTTTGCGATGTCTTGCTTTAGCTCGATCGAGGTAAACATATTCTCGATTCACATTACAATTTACATATAAGGGAGATTTTAATTTTGGCATCGTAATTGAACAAAAATTTTTTGGATTTATATTCTATATAATTGTATCTTACCATTCTAATATATTTTACTTTTATTTCAAATACACCCTGTATATCTCTGGATGCGGAAAGCTTTATCTCCAATATCGATACTGCATGCTAGATGGGAAAAAAATTGTGATTTGTTCTCGTCTGTTTCACAAAAGGAAAAAATCATCATTTTCAAACAGATTTGTTACTTCATACTGTGTTAACCACATCAATGTCGTAAAACTTTGTAAATTTACGAATTTCTTATTAGACAAATTAAAAAAAGCATATTTCGTCAAGCTACTGGAAAAATATGGCTTCCCAAAAATTGTAAAATTGGTTTCATTAATACTTTAATCAACTCCACCTAACAAACTATAAAAGAACTTATACCCAATCATCTTCGACCTAAACCGCAAACATTTTTTTGACTACACTAGGTAAGAGCAATAAGAAATACGATTGTATCATCATAATGAGTATGTGAGGCAATCATCGTATCCGTCTAACTTATCGTAGATCAGTCAATAATTCAAAACTTCCATGTACTTTCAAACATGACTCACCCGGAATATATAATTTCCACCACCATCTCTTTTATAGTACATATTTGTATCAGTAAACTGCACAAATGATCCTGTGAGGCATGTTAAGTTAAATTCCATGTTTAGGCAGTTACTTTTATTTGGCCATATTGGCCTCTTATCTTTGACGTGACATCTATTCATAAACAGTCGAATCACTGGAATTCACATCTGTTAGCGATTATTATGTATATTTTGCTGTAGTTAAATCTGCTACCAGATATAACGTTCATGTTACGAAATGATGCAAGACACCCCAAATAACTTATTTAGAAACAAAATATAAAGTGGAAGTACGGATAACCAGTAAGATAACGAATTAGTTCTGGAATAAAAGCCGGTATAGAACAAGTGAATTAGCTTCTTGTTATGTTGCGCAAGCTTTCATAATAATTTATTACTTCTTGAATATAACTCACTACAGACACAAGATAGACATCCTTTCTCTCGAAATATACAGAAATATGTATGTACATAGTAACAATTACTACTGACTAATCATTAATCACACAAACTTAATTAAAATATGAGTGATTTATAGATTGAATCCTAGTAGGCAAAGATTAATACTGGACAAAAATAGTATATATCAGCTTTTTCACAAATTTACATCAATTTGACACCTCGAAAATGGTAATTTTTGAGTCACTTTGTTAAAAATACGCGAAGCTAAATTATTTTTAAACCCTAGAAGATTAATTTTTCACATAACAACATTTCACCTTGATAACCGCCGGGATTGATGTAGATAGAGCGCTTCCTCCGAGCGCCCGCGGTTATCGAATCTACACCACCCTGCTCGAAGTTCGTGTGACGCAAATCCAACGTGGAACGCGTTTCCAGGACGGCGGTTCACGGCGACAAAGTGTCAGCGCCCTTGTTATTTCGATTTTAAGTTGAGCTGGTCGAGATCTGATTGTTTAGATAGCGTTTCGAACGGGTGCTATCGCATTTTTATATTACTGGGTCAAGCGAATTCACACGTCCATATTTCCACACGAATGCTAGCTTCCTCCCTGTCTGACGTATTCAGTTATCGATTTTCTAGTTATGTTCTTGTACATTTTTTATTCGGTTGACTTCAATTTCTTCCTCAGTTCTGTAAGAAATAATTGCACCTGGCAACCTACGGTGGTATTGCTTTCGGTTTATCAACAGTTTTATTAATGGATTGGTTGCTATGAAATTAAAGAGTAAATTGCAAAAGTTGAACATAAACGAAGAATTTAAATGGGAAGCTTGCCAACAAACGGATGTGTTAGTCCAGTAATTCAAAATATACAAAATATACACAAAGAATTTCGAGATTGAAACGAATGTATTGGAAATTGAACATATTTTACTTGCGGAATCTTGTAGAAGAGCTATTCATCACTAAACAACAATTTGTAATTGATCGCATGAAGAAGAGGAGATAAAACTGTCAAACTGCCTCAAAATGAACAACTTGCTCCAGCTAATATAGACCCAACTGTGAGATATCCAGCCAAATAGATATTTCCGGGAATGTTTCTCATGTATGGGGGCTAGATCTTTGGTGCCAATTGAAAGTATGGCGAAGAACTAAAAATATAAATCTGTATTGGAACAGAAGCTGAACAAAGAATTTGAAAAATGTCAATATACTTCCTAAAATCCTCCAAATATTTTCAGCACAAAGAGCTAACTGTTCTTGATTGGCCTGGGAATTCATCCCTATCGAAAATTCGTAATCTATTTGCAAACAAAACCAACGATAACAAACGCGGCTATTCAGGTTTGGAATTGTAATGAGAGGATCTGTGAAAGTTGTCACAAACTAGTGAGGCCCATGCCAAAATCAGTAAAAGCAGACCAAAGTTGGAGACAGATTTCCTATTAATTCGTGGGATGGTAATTATATAATTCTCTATAAATATTATTCTATCAGCAATAATAAAAGCGATTTTATCACAATAATTGTCTATGGTTCGATTCATTTGCAAGGTATTGTAATTTTTGCGAACAATATTCCTATAAACTTCAGTGAATCCATGCTGATGGTAGTCTTGCAAAGAATATTCTATTTTGTGAAGAAGTCTTAAATATCGTGAATGGTATGGTAAATAAAAATAAAAACCTACAATTTAAATTTAACAGTTCTGCATCGATGGCAACAGCACAGCATTTGGGTTATAATGGTAACCTTCAAAGGCTAAAATATTTGATATCTGTTTTGTTTAGATATTCAAAACCATCACAATTACCTTCAATCAGTTTGCTTATGGCTTTAGGCTGGCACTAGTTCAATACATACAGCTATGGAAAAATATACGGAGCACCTATTAAATTAAAATGATATATCTTTAAAATACTGCAATAAATTCGATAAAATAGTTTGAAATATAATCATTAACTCGTTAACTGTGTAGAGCAACTTATTTCGAAACAAAACCTATCATAAAATGCTCTTTGCCACACCGCGAAAAAAATTACAGTGTGGTTCACAAGTAATGATGTTCTCCTGCTTCCATAGCCTTCTGTCTTCAGACTTATCTCCGATAGAAAATTTGTGGGCAATACTAAAGCAGAAAGTATCCACTTACAAATGTAAACCGAAAAGAGAACTAAAGGAGATAATTTTTGAAGAATGAAGAAAATATTAAAGAATATCTTTAAAATTGTTAATAAAGTTGTATCGCATTTAATTTCCCTGTATAACACTTAGAATCTTGAGCAATATATAGGGTGCTCCATACATTGGCAGTGGCATATTTTTAATTTAGAGAAAGTAATAAAGAATATTAGAAAAAAGCATACGCTCAATTGATTCCTCAATACAGATAACATTGCTTTTATGATTCAGATGATACTAGATGATTAACAAACTAAGGCGCACGACATATATCTTTCATAAAAATTTTGACGAAGCTGTCTTTAGCTTTGGGATTCCAAAACGAAGAAAGAATCCAACCTATTTACATATCTACAGAAGTTTCAAACACCTTTAAAAAAAATTATCAATCATCCAGCAAATAAAGCAAAACCGTTCAATTGCATTCTTTAGGCCCCTCATACTTTCAGTAATACTAAACGCTGTCGAATTGGTGCAAAAAATGCACTCTTTGGGGCAAAATTCCATTCAAGAAACTATCTGGGCGCAGCATGGTCAATCGACTTGAATTTTTGCGTCCACTAGAAATTGCAGTCGTTGAGGTAAAACTCTTTATGCAAAATTCGACTAATTTTTGACAACCGGCAAAGTACGGAGGCCTTTGTGTTCTGATACATTTTTCCTATGTAGTGTTTTCTATGCTAAACCACGAGAATGACGACGCATAAGTGGTGTTTCCTATTCAAAACGTCTACAACTTTTGCTTGGACAAAAAATATTGCTTGTTTTTTTAATTAAAGATATACAGGGTGTATTTGAAATAAAAGTAAAAAATATTAAGAATGGTAAGATACAATTATGTAGAATATATGTATATCCAAAAAAAATTTGTTCAATTACGACGCGATTGCCAAAATTAAAATCTCCCTTATAAATTGTAATATGCGCCGCCTATGAATCGAGAATGTCGACCTCGATCAATCTAACGTAAGAGATCGCAACAAAATCAGCTGCCGATGTTATAAAAACTACAAGATAACGCTGATGTGTCAGCTTTTTTAAATAGCTTTGAATGAAGAGTTCAATACAAAACAATTCGTTTGAAAATATTCGACAGTGGCGCGACAAATATTTTATAAATATCTCTGTCATTTTTTTTCTCGCGTCGGGGAATTTGCGCAAAATATTTTGGATTTAAGTTTAATAAAATAATATCTTTCCATTGTTCATAGTCCTGTATAGTGAATATAATCCATTCTAATCTAATACCTTTTGTCATCTTACTCATAGTAACATGACTCCACGCTGATTAAATTTTTGTTCTTTGTTCTGTCAAAGAAGTGATCCAGGAGATTTTTGACCTCCTCATTTGAAGTAAAGGTTCTATCATCTAAAAAAATTTGTAGGGGCTAGAAAAACTATTATCTGAAGGTGCTAGATCTGCCAGAATATGGTGGGTGTGCCAATATAACCTATTCAAGCTACCAAAAAACCTTTTGGCGTGCTACTAAATTGTACGATGTCTGGCATTATCTTTTCACCTTTTTTGTTAATCAATTCTGTTAAGGGAATCATTCAGTTTGTTCAGCTGATGACAGTACTCTTCAGAATTAATCGTACTGTTTCTAAAAAACCCTCCGCTTTGATGAATGTTGGCTTTCAAAATGTTTTGAACCGATTCACCTTTTTCACTCCATGATCAATCATCTTTTCAAAAATGGATCGCTTTCTTGAAGTTTGAGAAGCAAATCACAGACGTCAATCTATATGTCGAGCTTTGAGGTTAAACCTAAACCTTTCAACTGGTCATGAACAGTGGAATTTGATAATTTTAAACTCTCAGCTATCTCTTGAGTTGCTCTTCGGCGGTTTGAATCAATCAATACTTTTATTGTGTCTTTATCAGCGTCATTTGGTCTTCCAGAATGTTGTGGACCTTCAACATCAAAATTAACGGTTCAAAATTTTGGAAACAGCATGTTTACAATTACCAATTAAATCCTCTGGCGGGCAAAAATGAAATTACTTTAACAACCCAATTTTTCACGTTTTCTACTCAAATCTAAATAATTTCACTTAAGTAGGACGAGATGGTTTTAAAATTTCTGCATAAGTGGTTTTAAGTGTAAATTCTAAGTATTTATAAAATCAGCTATCTCTACGCCGCAACAAATATTTGTACATATTGCTGTGTTATGTACATACCTGGAATTCACTTAACATACGTTCCATTATCTTCATAGAAGTCAATACATGCACTAAATTTTTGCAAAGCTAATGCTATTTCGCATGATTATTGAAATAGAAAAAGAAAATTAGGAGAAATTATATAGAGGCCTGTAAAAATTTTACACTTTAATATCTCTAAGTAAGTCACCATATAGCAATTTAAAAATCGTCCTTCAAATTATTTAAATCACTCCAATTAGTCGGCGTTTTAATCTTTCCAAATTTTAAGAGAGCGTTCGAAAGCAGCAATAGAATCCTTAATTAGAACATTTGTCGCGTTTTTTGGTTAGCGCTCGTCCGTCCTATATAAGGAGAAAGCGGAAAAATACGAACGAGAAGGAATGCGGCTCGCGCCAATCTATCGGAACATTTTTGTCATATTCGGGAAAAACTAGGATCAAAATAATTATGCTGGTATGTGAATTAATTACGGGTTCCTGGAAAACTGCCACGTGCGATGCCGGTCGGTTTATACGGACAAGAGATGTTTTGTGAATTAAAAGTTGACCTACATCTCGTCTGTCAAAATAGAATAATCTATTTTAATTTCCGAGTGAAATTGCTGAAATGTTAATAGAATAAAAAGTGAGAACGGGTTCAATTTTGCTTCTAGAGTTGAGATATTAAATTTGTTCATAGTTGTCAGAGAATGGACGTACAAATACAATACCGTAGACAGCAGAAAATACAAGATAAAAGTACAATAAGACAGAAAATGTAATTTCATGTTTCCTCATTGTTTAGGTACTATTTTATGGGAAATGTTGTACCTCAAATGTCGTTTCGGTAATACATATAGCGAATAATTCTAGAAATAAGGAATGCGAAGGAACTTTCTCTTGAACATTTAAATGTCTATAAAGAAAGACAACGTGAAGATTCCGATTAAAGAAACTTTAACTGAACAACAAAATTTTTAAAATCCTCTCACACTAATGTAGACATCAAAACAATTTCTTTAGTTGAAAATGCCAATCAACACAAAGTAATAATTTTGAGAGATTTCAAAGAAATTGCCTTCACCGGTTTGAAAATCCTCAAAATGTACTACCTTTAATACAATAATACAAATGGAAGAAATTTAATTAAGATGGTCCAGATAGTTTTAAATTTCGCCCACTTTACGGTAAACAATCAGCCAACACCCATACGTCAAAGCAGTGCTAGATCGGGAAAGAAAATCGCCGTTCTTTCCCAGACTTGAACTTGGCGAATTTTGCCTCAGAACTTGGGTCTCTACCTCTACAAGATCCAACTGATACAGGAGCTCAACGATCATAGACAATGCCTTTTATTCGTTAACTGGGCTTCGGGGAGTTGGGAAGAGGATCCCAATTTTGGTCGAAAAATCGTCTTTAGTGATGAAGCACATTTTTGGATGGATGGCTACGTTAATAAGCAAAAATCCGTTGTACGAGATGAAACCAACCCACACAAGATTCACTAAATGGCAATGCATTCACAAAACGTTGATGTTTAGCGTTGATGATGTTATTGGTCCATACCTTTTTCGAAATGGACGTTGGTGAGACCATCATCATCAAGCACTACAGACCAATAATAACCAAAATTCAAATGGCCCAAATTGAAGAATGTGGGGGTGGTCAACATGTGCTTCCAGCAGGACGGTCCTATTGGCGACCTATCAAATGCCGCGATAGACACTTTGTATGAACGATTTGCCGACTTAGTCATCAAGATCAAGCAATCATTCATCAAAAAGTTATTTTCCACTTTTTCAATCAACTCTTCATCGTTTATGGGCAACTGGCACCAAACCATCGAAACATAGTGAAGCTTAGGGGTGTTTTAAAGGTAATAATTGCATAAGAAGAAAAATCAATTGCATTACGCCTAATAAAATTGAACGCATCATTGGTAACTTTTCGGATATGCCCCAACGTAACACTCAGATCTATAACTGATGATATCCTTGGCAGAACCGCACACTGTAATCAAAACTAATTGAGTTCCTCTTTCTAGTGAGGCAAATCATTGAACATTTGTTAAAACTTAATGGTAGTAAATTTTTAATGATCTAATTGTAAATGTTAGCAAGTTCCCTTAGAAAAAATTTGGCAGTCAGGTTCAGATTCAATTTTTTTTTTGTAAACTTTATAACTATCCGAAAATAGTAGACATTTAAAATCTTTAGCATGAGCAACAAGATCATGAATGGTGATGGACCCAAATTACTCCCCTGCGGAACACCCGTCATGACTGCTTAAATGCTGTTTCGAGCTAGAAGAAGTTTTGTGGCGTAGATTGTTTGTTTAGGGAAAGTGTGGGAAGAGGGAGGGGAGGGGAAGAGACCGGCCAGGTTCATGACTGTGCTCAGCTTTGTTGTCTGCCATGACAGAGCAAAAGGTGCATTTATTTGTCGCGCAACGGATAGTCATAAGTTTTTAATCAACCCTCAGAAATTTCAACTCCTTTGAAGGCCCAGTTTGGGGGGCAGTACACTATCTCAGAATCGTCCATACGTCCACGTTCCATATAACAACGTATTGAAACTGTCAGACTTTTCTTTCTTGGGGTGTACGTGGGTGAGAGAATTAAAGGGCAGATGAGAAGTTGTTGAAAGCACAAGTCATGATCGGCGCCCAAGAACAAGTTTTACAATATTAGCGCCGTTAGAGAGCTTATTGAACCTGATCGTCGGTTAACCGTGGAAGATACGGTTATGGATCATCACATATGGAAGCATTCAATTCATTATCTTGGTTTCAGAAAGAAACAGATTAGTGATCGATGGGTTCCGAGGTTGTTGACTGGAAACCAAAAACTGATCAGGTCGGGCATCCATAGTAGGCTTCCAAAACGACTGCACCGAGAAGGCGAAGCCTTTTTGAAAAGGATGGTGACAAGCGGTAGGTACACCACTACAGCCACTAGTCCAAAATGGCACGTGAAGAGACAGAAGAATGGTTGCCAAGTGAAGGCCAACACTCGTCTCTCAACTGCAAAAGTCCTTGCAACCTTTTTTTTTGCTTTAGGGAATTTTGCTGATTGATTTTCTACGTGATGAACGTATAGCGAATGGGGCTTACTATTGCCAGTTATTCTCCTGTATGACAATGTCAGACCTCACACCGAGGTCCTTGACAAGCAATAATTATAGTCCTCACTTGAGCCCCTATCACTATTTTTTGTTTGGACCTATGAAGGAATTACTGAAGCGACAATGATTTCGAAGCAATGAAGCAGTCGAGGAGCAGGGGCCTAATTGGCTTACAAACTCGCCCTCAACCTTATTATGCCCAAAGAATACTTAAACGTCCAAATCGGTGGCAAAAGTGTGTAGATCACGCAGAAGACTATATTAACAAATGTTAAAGCAATGATTGAGCAATTTATATTAGTTCTAGAGCGATATCATTTAGATAAGTACATATTTAGACGATAAGGCTTTTAAATAAGTTTTCTTTTTAAAAATATTTTTGTTTTGTGGATGCATTACGAAATAAAAATTATTTTCAAGCTGGTTTTCAACATCTTAACAAGTTTACTACATTAACAAGTTCTTTACGAACACTTTCTTTTAATAACATTTCTCTACGTGGTTAAGCTAACACAAATATATTAACCAAATATTAGTGTCAAGTTAAAGCAAGTCAAAGCATATCTAAATATACCTACTGGCGATGTTACATGGCGATTTCAATTGCTTGTACTGTTACCGTTACAAATACGTTTCACTGTAACAGCTGTTATACAGATTCTTTGCTTCTTATTCCAATTTATCTACTACGATTAGGATATGGAAAGCGCAAGCTAATAAAAATAATCCATGTATATCAAAAATCCTAAGCAATTAGAGAGTAAAATTATTTCTGCATGACTAAGCTTCATTCGCCAGCAATTTTCCTTTTTGTAAATATTTGTAAAAACGAATAAATTCCATCGCAGCCTTTAATTCCACTTTCATCGCATTCAAAACGGAAACGATAAATGGAATGAATACCAACAGTTTCCGTTTCAACGATGGAACAATATAACTATAACGACACAACTTAATACACTCATTATCCGTTCGCAACTGGTACGTAAGGAAATTATGCCGAGAAGTTCTGCAATTACGCGGAATTACGAGAAAGTCATATCGCCTATTACAGAAAGTAATCCAACACGAGCATTAAAAGCAAATAACAATTGTGTAGGTTATATTGGTCATAGTGCAAGAAGAAGGTTTAACACCACTTACACAGAGCTCGTATTTCGTTTAGGTTCTAAATTAAAATTTATACATGAGCTCGACAAACTTACAGTTGCATCAGGGTATACCGTAAGGCAGCGAAAGCTTACAGAATTTTACGCTGGAAGAGATTTTATTGAATATAACGGCTGGTTGGGATGGAAACAGAGATGAATGTATGGCGTTTATTAAGGGAATATTTTCCTCGTATTTAGAGTTTATTTCGGTTGTGTATGTTTGTTCTTGTCAGTTACAGCACAGTTTTCCAAACGAATGATTTTAATAAACGTGCTTATATTTTATCTGAGGTTAGAAACAGCGCACTAATTGTTTTTGTAATGTACTGTCGAGGGCAAATGTAATGAATCAGACTTCAAGCGACATGGCCTTCCGCAGATATTCGATACATTTGACTACTCGCGTATATAATTAGAATTAGAGACGGATACATAGCAGGTAAATTTCAGGTAGAAAGATTCGCAAGAAATGTAAAGCGATATATTATAATTGCATTTACAATAGTTGCATTTACTCTTTATATTAAGAAATAATGCTAACTACAATTCTTAACTAGATTTCGTAAGCACAAGCTGTTTCTTTGGCAAGAGTAAATATTGTTTGCTATTATAGATATATATATGGATAAAACATGTATGTTTTACACAGGTAAATTTTCAATAATATGCTTTTTAATATAATAACACGATTCTATTTATAGAAAAACAAATTCTTTCCGATGCTTTATTAAGAAACGATTTAAATAAAGTAGCAGTTTAAAGAAATTAATATTTTTTGGTATTTACGCAATCACAAAATAATGTATTTAGTTTTAATTTATTAAATCATAGGTATAATAAATGTATTTCTGTAACCATTATGTGCATAGATAAGCACAGTTCAGATATTTTTCTACTTTTAAGTCACTCCAAACACTATTAATTCGATTAAAGATCATTTATTCCAGAATCTTTATAATTTATCGTCAGTGGAAGAAATTGACATTTAATTCGCGTCAAATAATTATAATTTATTTTTGCTTTTACTACTACATATTTCTACTTTTATAATTGGATATTACATTTATTAACTTGTTCCGCAATGTTTTGTGTATGTGATTCTATTGAATTTTGAATAATATACTCCACATTACAAATGAATTCGTCTAATAAACTATTATTATCTACTAAAAATTTTGGGCCTAAAGTTATATAACTTATAATATGATAGATTACAAACCTTTTAGGTATCTTGTGAAATTAGCGAGTTTCCAAGTACTTCAGGATTGATTAGTTGTTGATTATAAAATTATAATTAATTTAGTTCAGAAGTGTTAATTGTTATGTTATATGTTAATAATACTATTACTCCCTTTAAATTTTTAATCTCTTTAAAATTACTGTAAGTGCAGGGATTATTGAAACGATTAAAACTTCTTAAGAAAACTAATGGTATAAATGTATATACTGTCGCGGCTTATTACTCCTAATACCCAATAAAGAAATATTAAGAAAAAATTGCTTGTTTCCTACCTGTAATCTCAGGGTCCTGGAGGATTCTTAATTGTGCTTAATTATTTTCATTAAATCGAAATAAATAAACTTTGTTAAAATTTGTTAAGGAACCAGTGTCATTTTATTCAATCCCAATCTGTTTTTCCGTTTAAAAAATTAAATTAAATCAAAATATATTAACATTAAATCTTTTCTAGAAAGAAGGATTCTTTAATTTTGTTTCTGCTATTCCGAGACTGATGTCGCTAGTTCAGACTAGAAACTTGCAATTGACAGACTGTTGGTGAAATGATGTACTAATTGATATATTGACCAAATTATCGATAAATTATCAGATAACTATTAGTTTATATATATTTTTTTATATAGGAGTTTTTTTAAATAAATAACTCGCAGATGTAAGTGGCATAAATCAACTCACAACAAATAGTAACACGTACGAAAATCTTCAAATAATTTCTTTTATATAAACAACAATTTTCTTAGACCGTGATCTAGTTCTTCGGCAACTAACCTTGATTTTTGAAATTCGGGAACTTGTAGGATGTTCGGGATATGGCACGTAACCAGTGTCGATCTGGACTCGAGACAGGTGGACAGGATATCGTCGTGGTTTCTTCGGTAAGAATGTGTTATATCAGACGTAAATAATTTCATTTTTCTTATAGGTTATGTCGATGTCAACTTGGATCAATTTTATAGTTATGTTTTAACAACATCAGAGTAGAAATTTAACGTGTTCACGCTCTGATACTTCTGACTCGACTAGCCTTTTTTTTCTCGACGTTTTTCAATCCAAATCCAAAATTCAGGTACTCCATTGGTGGAAATTTTGATGTCCCAGCTCGAACAATTAACAATCGGATATTTTTTTCAAAATACATCAAATTAAATTATGAATCCTTTTTTTGAATAGGGAAATGAACATGAAATTCGTTTTCCTTGCATGCCAATAAGTGGAAATCCTCAGTTTTGTAAATTAAATATATTTAATAATAATAATAATAATAATAATAATAATAATATCGGCTTTATTAGGCGGTATTCATTTTTAAAATGTTCGTCCATACAACCTGACAATTAACTACAATTTTGACAATACATTTGACATTTCACATTTTGACATTCCAAATCCAATAATTTCGAATAACAAATCGTTCATATCTTTGATCTTTCTTCATATCCTTCACCTTTCCAATAGTTTCTACGTTGCTTTCATATTGGTAATGCCTTCTCCTTACTCAAATGTAATTAATTATTGTTTTTTACTATATATTTTTTAACATCCATATCTTCCATTTTCATCAATTGTCAAATATATCGCTTGCCAGTAAAAAAAAAAACAATTCTTTTAGTTTCGTCATGCCTAACGATGCCACTGTAATTTCGAAGAATAGACGGAGGTTTTCTTGAAATTAATGAATGGATTATTTTCTTGGTTGTATCCTGATTCTATCCAGGTATAATACTTCTACTGGGGAATGTTATTTTTAGTTTGTGAAAAAGATGTTGAAATTGATTTACGCTCTATGTCAAATGTCAACCCTATCGAACCATTCTTTCTTTTACAGGTAAATAATACAGTAAGAAATGGACTACTTAAACTAATGTATATTTATTTTATACTTGTTGATTTACATCAATTACTTTTATTCCAGGACAAATTCTTTAAAAAGTAAGCAAGTTTTTTCCGCAACCAAGATATCTGTCTCGGATTTGTGAATTATTTGACAATTTGAATTTTCAAAGCATTGACAACGTTATTTTTTTGTAATAATTATTTAAACAATAGTTTGCACGACAAAATAATGACTAATTTGTCACAAACTTTTTTTTCTTTTATTAATTTATCTACGTTCTACCTGAATTCAGTATCATTATATTCATTTCCAATATATTCACAATTCGCTAGGTTTAAATTCTTTTAAATGCTCGCTGCCCTTTGGCCTGCGGCTATACAGCTTATTGCAGTTGCCCAGTTATGTTGTATATGTCAATAACAATTCAGAACGGAAAGCCCACAATAGACGTGTTTCATTGCAGTTTGATGCATTACATTTGCCCTCGATAGTACACAGATATATGCAAGTAACAATTGAAGTGTAGTAAGATCGTACGCATCATAATTAATCAAATATCTAGTAAATTATTCATAACTCAACATGTTTGCATATATGTATAGGTAGAGTAAGATTAATTTAAGCACGCGTTGCTATCTTGCATTGCACATAAACACAAGGTATAGTAAATGGGAACTATGCATATTTATTTTATGCGAACGTAAACATACTTGGATCATTAACTACTTAAATATGTATGAATAATCATCGCTTACAATGTATATGTACATATATGTACATATGTAGATATTGCTGATTAATTAAAGAAATAAACAAAAAAAAATGTAAAATATCAGAACCACAATAAGCATATTTTGAAACACCAACAATCGCGTATTTATTGATAAAAATCCTAAACGGAAATTATACGGGAGCAATGTACCGACAACTTCGTGCATAAATATTAATGGCAAGGACAAAGTACTTTGCAAATAATGAGAGTTCGGACATACACTGATAAGTAAATAGCTTGTTAGAAAATTCTCCATTTGAAAATCAAATTATAATTGGAGTCCTCTTCAAATCAACGCCTGCCGATGAAGAAAAGGAAAATGAGAAAGCCTTCCGTTTTAAAAATTAATAAGGTGAAGCGCACATCTATAAAAAAAAATTAATTAAAAGCAGGCGAAATATCGGGAGAAGCTTAACTTTTTTTTGTTTTAAGTCTATACAAAAATTGATGGAGAAAGTTATTGTATCCAACGGAGGTATAAGGAGGTAATTAGTATTCTATAAATATATTTAATAAAGTTTGCAGGTCGAGTGTGTTCACCGGCAATAATTAAGTCAATATTTGAAGGTACCAGAAATATTCAAACTAACTATACACTACCGTGCAAAACTCTTAAATTTCTACAATAGGTAATTCGGATACCGGTATTTGAAAACCTCTTTGTTGTAAATTTCGACTTTTTGACAGTTCCTGAGAGTAGTTTTTACAATTTTCAGTATAAATATGCATCCCTGAATCTAATTTGACTTTTAACCTCATGAACAGATACTGCAGGATCTTTATGTAATTTCTCCTATGCCAGATGCCGAAGAATTCGAATTCGGTCAACGCTGTATTGATATAAAGCTGGCCGTCAGAATAAATGCGAACTATTCGACCGTCATGAACTAAATTTTTAGCGAATTGGAAAAAATAATGCTGCTTCGTTACAATAATAGTTCGCTGTAGGGATTATTGCGTTGTTAATTATTTGCCAACAGCGAATACTACTAGGCCGGAGAATCGATAATTTTTGCAGCGGACCAAAAGTTCGGACCTGGTCACCGAGGCTGTTTTGACAATAACAGCACTCGAATGCAATGATTCAAATCTAACAGCTAAACGGTAATAAATCCGATATTTTTTGCAGCATATCTGCGAAAAACTAGAAATAAATCTCAATTACGAAGCGGTAATTTTTGAAAAAGTTACCATCGAAAAAACTAATCGCGGGATTTAGCAAACAAATATTGGTTAAAGATAGTGCTCTAGAAAATTAGTTAGTGATTACATGCCGAAAAACATTAACCCTGTAGATCACATGACTGTTCAAGATAGACTGGTTACACTCAAATGGCTTGCTAACACATTGGGTCTTAATGTGAAGTTGTATCGTTTTTATGAATTGCGTAAAAAAAAATTTCATAGATTAAGGAAAATCTCGCATAAAAGATTTCTGAAACTGAAACTTTTTGCGTCTATTACCATGCATCATTTTTTACTTAACTACCTAAATAAGTCTAGTTTAACGAATGAAGTCTTTAATGGCGCACTACTATCTATCAAGCATATATACGAGGGTGCGTTAATATATCCGTGACTTTTTGAATTTCCCGACTCTTAACTGAAAGGGCAACACTGCTCCTGTTTACATACATCTGTCAGTTGACTCCTGTTAAAATTTTAACAAGCTGTGTCATTTAGGCTGTGTCAAGTCAACGACCTGCCTGCTAAAGTTTTAAAAAACTTCCTAACTGCTTACTGATCGTAGTTTACATGAAGATTGAGAAACGGCTAACACTAAACATAACCTATAATCGCTACAACCATAATATAATTGTAATTTGGATTTGTTTTGTGCTTTTTCGATTCAGTAATGCAAAATATCAGTTAATAAAAGAATTTTTAACAGTAGTTGAAGCGGTAGTTTCGTCTGATGACAGTAGTATACAGGGTGTATTTGAAATAAAAGTAAAGACTATGAAACATGGAAAGATATTATTTTATTAAACTTAAATCCAAACTATCTTGCGCAAATTCCTTCCCAGACGCGAAACAAAAATGACAAATGAATTGAACGAAATGATATTTATAAAATATTTGTCGCGCCACTGTCGAATATTTTCGAACGAATATATGTATGGAGGGCGGGTGCAGCGACAGGCGATATTTAACCCTTTCGCACCTATTGGGACACATGTAACCTACTGAAAGTTCACTAGCCCTAATGTTTAAGTTTTTTACTATAAATGGTTCAAAAATGTCCCAGTTAGGTTATTAGATGCTTAAGTATAGTTATTGAAACAATTTCTGTGTATTAACAGGTGTTGTTTAGTCTTACGCAAAGTGCAGCGGTATCTAGTTGTCTCAGTGTTTTTCTTATAAAAAAAAGTTAAAAGCATTATTGAAAAGTGCGAAAAAGCAGTAACAATTATTGTTGAAGTGTTAAGATATCTTTTTGTAGTTATATTACCAGTTTACGCAAAGGTAAGGATTAGATTTTGCTTCTTTTTGACATTATTTCTTTTTACGGGACATATATGTCCCACCCCTCAAATCTCTTCCTTGGGTAGAAACACACAAAATAAACCTATATATTAGTTTTATATGCATACCTCTGTTAAACTAACCCATTATAATAGTCTGAAACTAATTAATCGTCTCCCGTACCGAAATGATTAAGGTGTGCATTATTGAACTCTTCATTCAAAGCTATTTAAAAAAAACTGGCACATCAGCGTTATCTTGTAGTTTTTATAACATTGGCAGCTGTTTTTGCAATCTCTTACGTTAGATTGATCCAGATCAACATTCTCGATTCTATAGGCGGCGCATATTACAATTTATAAGGGTGATTTTAATTTTGGAATTCGC
>SMLS01068878.1:0-13577 GCA_004785975.1 Popillia japonica
TGAGCTAATTGAACGGCCTATCTCTCGACTTTCATCTAGTTCGTTGTTTTTAACGTCGACGGTGCTTATGTCATCGTGCAGAACTATCTCGAGAGATCTACTCGGTGGAGACCGTATTTTTTCAATTTATTTTCCACGGATGATTAATGGACGTTTATATGGTCGATTGGAACGCTGCTGCACAAATAGTGTAAGTAGCGCTGTTAGTGTATTATAATGTTACATAATTATTTATGATTGGTTTTTACTCTGGCTGGCTATGGTGGTGCACCTTTTCTTCTGCTATGTGACATGTGAGTACGTTTATTAAATATCGTTGCTTAGCGTGCTATCTATAAAGCGACGAATGAAAAAATTGCGTGATAAATGGTAGCGTATGCAACCAAATATGCAAGCAATTTATATAAATGCTGATGCGAATATATTAATGTAAGTAGGCAGCGGATACGAGAGAATATTAATTTGTTTAAATTCCATATAATGCAATACTTTACTGCAAACACTGATATACAACTTGTATACTATTTATTTAGATGGGTAATATTCTTCTTACATGCATGTTTGCGACATGTAATAACTTGATGGGAACATTTGAGATCTGCGGTATTTAAACCGATTTTTGTACCAATTCTTCACTTGAGTTTTGGTGTGTTGTTTCTAATGTATAGTCGACTGCGTTGAAGAAGTAGAAAGGTGGACCGAGACAGGTAAAAGCGTGGCTAATTTGTTGGAGAGGCGAGCAACACTTAAAGCGATTAGTTCAGAAACTGTTGACTCCAAGTTGGTTTGGTTCGGATTTCCAGACACAAGAGCGTAAAAAGAAATGAAGCAGTAGACGATCTGGCCAGACAGGGTTCGTCAAAACCATTCGTTGGGGCTTCGTCACCACCAAATCACAAATCAGAACGTCCATCAATGAATGGATATACAACAAGCCAGATAATGGTGGCAAAGACCACCAGAACCAAGACAGGCAAAAAGATTCCTAAAGGAACAGAGGCCTGAATTTACTGGGTAAAGACAGGATGACGGTCAAAATAACCGTAGGTCTGCTGATCGGTTATTACAGGCTAAGAAGGCATATGCATAACATGGACCTAGCAGAAGACGCTGGAAATAACCTGTCGAAGACTAGGTTTCTAGTAGTGAGCGTAGAGAACCCCAAGACGATAAGCCTCATGATGAAGGCAAAGTTAGAGGGCATCTTCTAGGGTTAGGGGAGTAATCACAATAGATCTGGAAAAGTAACCGTGAAAGGAGTCCAGAGGGCACTCCAACTCTAAATCTAATGTAATTTAATGTATAGGTGCAAAATTATGAAAGCTACATATATCCATCAATGAAACCAAGTACTTTATTCAATCTGCTCCTGAAGACCAGTTTGAATGTACAGGAGTCAGTCAACATGGTCACCGTTCCTTTGCAAATTCATTAAAAATTAGTTTGGTAATACTTACTTATTAAGCATTGGGACCAATATTCTTAGTTTTAGACTTATACACCTTCTTATTTCTGGACTTATGAGTAGATCATTGTCTAGTGTACCTGACGAAATAGGTGCGTTCTGATGAAGATGTTCAAATACTGCCAAGTCCAAGGAAGAACCAATATCAGGAATGATTCAGCTACTATGGATTTTGAGTATAGAAAGGTTCTCCTTGAATATGAACACTTTAAGACCGATTCTATATTGAATCGACTTGGATTTTTTTGGACATCTGACGAATTTTGCTTTTTTAAATCAAAGACCTACCATCTCCCACCCTCTTGTAATCATGTTACCACTTTGGCATTCCTTTGTCGGTGTTGGTACGAAAACTTTTTAAGCTTCAAGCAATTTTTGACAACCTACTCGTTCCAACCATATTTGGTGCCGCTACAAATGTTGCTTGAATATGAAAATAAAATGTTTAGGAATTTTCTTGAGGTGCTTTCTTGTTCCCAGGGTGATAGCAATAGATTGGATGTCGGAGGTGGTGTACTCCTTCCAATAAGATATTTAGTTTTTAGAGTTTTGAGCAATGACCAATAGTTTAGAAACTGAATTTTGTTTGTAGGTTGGAACATTTTCCACCATCAATTACGTACCTTGCAATTGCCTGTCTCATCTTGTTCTTGGTGTTTATCAGCTGTAAATAATGTAAACTAAAACTAAGTCAAAATTTTTGAACTAGGAAGCTACGGATTTGATTTGTAAGTTCAGTTCGATAATGTTGCTAAAGTTTTAACCATTTTTTTGGCTAAGATAGCCTTTCCCTATATTACTTTCCCTAATTTGCATCAGTTTATGGATTTTTATGATTCAATTTTATTGGATATCTATTCAAATTATTTTTCTTTAAAGTTTTGAAAAACTGCAAGGTGTGTTAGTTTCTAAAACATTTGTTCAGTTTCCGGAAAACAAATATACTTTTTCCGTTCGAAGCTATAGACTGAGAAACTTTTCTGTTTTGCTGACATTTTCTTTTTAATCTTGCAATTAAATAAACTCTTAATTTGCGGTCTACAGCGCTCAGCATATCACTTTTGACAGATATCTTCTGGGAAGGTAACACAATTTTCCTCCATCTAAAGATATTTTAAAACGTCAAATTTAAATTTTTTGGATTTCAGGACGGATGTTTGGAGCACAGGAACGTCAAAGAACGGTTAGATGAAGGAAATGGACTCATGCAATGTTAGAGTAGAATAATAGTGCAGCTGGGCGGAAGATCGATGGGTTTCGAACTGGTCAAGGAGTTCCTTCGATAGGGAATTTTATTGCCTCTGTTGAGGTCCTTGGTCATCGACGAGAAGAGACAATGTTTTGCAGATATACAAGGCAATACAAAACGAGGACAATTACATACTGCTGCATAGTATAAACCGTTCAATTACCAACAGCTAAGGGAATGACACTAAGTCAGTCACTAAGTGAAACTGTTGTTGACATTATTGTCAAAGATTTTTTGAAAGATCTTGGATTCTTAAGCCAGAAATGACATACTGGGTATGGGGGATGGTGACTTACGCTAGCTAGTACGGTGTTCAATAATCAATGAGCAGATAGCATGGAGTAAGCTGCCAAACTTCAGCGAGTAGGGTATCTAAAAACCACAGGAGCGACACGCAACTGCCCTGCCCTGGTACCAAAGCTGTACTGCAAGGTTTGTTACCAACATGTTTGGGACTTCTCAAGCCCGAAGGTGTCTTGGTCAAGGTCACCAATGGTTGCACGTCTTGGCTGAGGTTCAGTCTATCTAGCTTCCCAATCTGGCGGATTCTCCGTGCAGTCCTCTCTATAGTTCCTCTGGCCAGGACTGTAACGTGCTCTGTGAGCGTAGGTAGATTCAGATTGCTGTGTATTTGGAAGTTGCTGACAAATCATGGTTTTGCGACAAACATTTGCTTCCGACTATAGGATGTTTAGTCGCCTTTTTGAGTAAGACAGGCATTGGACCAGGTCAAGGCACCATATATCCACCTATGCAACAAAGACTATAGTAACTAAATTAAGTCAAACTAGGATATCAGCATCTAAAGTGTTTTTCATATACATATTTCATTGCAAGGAATAGCAGTGTATGGGCAAGAAATATCTTTTGGAATGCTTTAATTCTTCTACAAAGGAGGTTATCAATGATGTTAAAGTATAAAAATAACAAAAAATTCGATTTTTCTGATTTTGTAGACTTGCTATAGTTTTCGTTGGATCAATTAAAGAAACTATACACTTACTTTAAGATAAGTACATTTGTTAAGAAAGAACAATATTTTTTAAACGGTACTAAAGGAAAGCATGTTGTAGCCTTTGTTTCGTGTGTGGCCCTTTCTAAGAATCGGTTAATTATTTGCAAATTCAGTGATAGAGAAGTATAGAGAAATATTGCGAAAATGAAACGGTTACGGTTTTGGCCGCTAAAATTAGCCGAATAGAGAATAACTTTTTCGTTTTCTTTTTGAGTCTTTAAGAAAGTGGAAGTGATGTTGGATGCCGAATTAAAACAATTTAAATTTCGTAATAAAATGTATATTGTAAAAATTGAATAAGGTACGGTGTGGCTGCTACTATACTATTCTAACGACTGAATTTCGTCTCTTAAAATCTAAAGCCTACGCTAAAGACTAAACATAAACAGATACGAACAATAAATCAGAAATGAAAATGTACGTTACGCTAAAGAGTAAACATAAACAGATACGAACGCGTACACTTGACAAATATTTTATCAGACGGTCATACAACATATTAGAGACTATTAAGAAAGGAAAGGAATTTTAATATATGTATACATATTTACCAAGTATGAGTGTCTATGAGTTAATATATGAACTTACGAAAAGGTATATAACAAGTTAATTAAAACGATACGAAGTTATGTGTAGATATATAACAGTTATTGCTTATTTCGTTTGATCCCCTCTTTGCAATCACATAGTTCCAAACATAACACTGGTCTTCATGATTTTCCATGTCATAAAGAGTAAAGTTGTATTTGGCGAGTTTGCTCTTGTAATAGAATTGGTTCACTGAACATTGAGGTGTGACAAGGACTTTTTGTAACTCAAAGCAAGCAGCATATACAGTCTTATCATAGTTAGCTGTTTTCTTATCGACATTCTTTAAAGTTGTATTAATTCTTTGTCAGAAAGGTGTTTATCGTATTAAGTACCTTTCGCAGAGGAAATGTTGACTATAAACTTGCTGTAACTGCTTCAAAACCGACATTTTTTGAGTTACAATAGTCCTGACCCTTGCTCATAGAAATTTTGGAATGATCTCGTTAAAATGCTCTCTGAACTCTCTGAGCCTTGGATCAAGTATAGTGCCGAGGTATTTTGACTTTTGTTGCCACTGAAGGAACCCCTGACATCTAAAGATTTATGACAGCATGACTCTCCAATAATTTCATCACACGCAAGCGCTTTGGGTTGGACCGTCATCGTTATGTAGGCAGCTTTTCAGGAACTTTAAAATACCTGCCTTTGCTTACCCTGTACAGTTACGAACTTCTTGTTTTGCTTTGGAAAAACCGAAAAACGCTTTTATTAAAAAGCAAAAGTGTTTCTGCAGCCATAAAAAATTCAAAAATGATTTCGGTCTTTTTAGTACTTCGAAAATATTTCACAACTTCACGACTACATTTAATAATTTTACATGTAACTGCTATGTACGCCAAGAAAATTGATGGGTGTCGCCTTCGTCAAGGTTCTAAACTTTGCGACAGTGTTTCAATTTTCAACTCGTAAACACAAGTTGGTGTTTTGTATTTTCGCTGTTCCTACCCACATTATATCTTACGTCTAATGCTTTGGCAAATGTTTGCAAACTTTACGAGCGACATAAAATTCAACGCAATTTTACTTCTCTATCGCCAGTGTCAAAAATGTTGTTTACATTGTCAAGTTTAGACGATTTTATGTATAAATAATAAACGCGTGCTAAAATATTGTCGCCTTTACGACCTTAACTATAAGCTTCTTATAATGTTTCACGAATTACCATCTAGTAAATTTTATATTAACTTCCGCAACTAACATTTATTAGGCAGTAAACTATTGCATCACGCATCGTAAGACAAAGCGTTTAAGTCGAACAATTTTATCATGTAGAACTGGTGAAAATGATAAATTGCTTAAATCCGATTTAGCCGGGGAAATATTCATCATCGGTTATACATTATAAAAATTCATATTATTAGGGCCAATCTGTCACAGGGGATGCGAGAAGGAGTACTTTTCAGGAAGAGGGTCACCGAAAAGAGCGGATTAAGCGTCGAGGGTTTGGGAAAAAAAGAGCACCACCGAGCCGGACCCCAACGTCCACATGTCAACGTGTCCGACCAACGGGCAAAGAAACAATTACTTATTGTCATTTCCTAATGCGATAATAACTTATCATTCTGACATGGTTGAATTGGAAATATTGCTTTCCTATTTTAGGGGCTTTATATCTACGAACTGGTTTTATATGGACGGCAATTTAGATAATTTTAGTAGGAGATTGGAATAATGGCACTTCTTTTGTTTAGTTAGATGCGTATAATATAATACCGACTAAGCAGTTATGCAGCATTTTACTGCATACCTAAACAATTTGCATTCCATCCGGCAACGCAGACAATTCCTCAGCCTTCTACTGAGGGAAATATTCCCCGATAATTACCTCAAACCCTCTCAACCACCTATCGAACCTGAACACGATCTAGCCCGCGTGTTTGAACCTGAAGTGGCGCACTGTGCAAGTCAAAATGATATACAATCCACGGATATTCAATCAATCTCCACCGTTATAGATGTCGCTAGTACTGCGCCACGAAGAAATTCGATTAGAAAAAGATGAATAGATCCGTAATACCTTAAATAGAACAAGGATAGGTATATATACATAACCGAAGAAGAGTATTTTGTGTATACTATGTATACGTATGGCTGTTGGGAGAGTTTTAGACTCTTGCACGCCAGCAATTATACTGAATAAATAAACAAAGTGATGTCGCCGTGTTTTATTTCCCCTATTGTTTCATTGTTTGTGCGCTCGTGAGACGCCTAGCGGGGGCCCCCGTGATTTATCGGGGCACGTGGGGAATGCAGCCGGCGCCACTGGGGGCGCCGAACGGCCCCCGAGGACCTGATCGTGGTGTACACGATCGTTGTGTTGGATTTGTACGGTTGTTGTCGTTGCGGACTGGTCTCTCTATTCTATTGTGTAGAGGTAGAACAACGTGTACCTAGGTTTAGGTATATAATTGAAAAAAAGAACTTATACTCCATACACATGCTGATTTAGTTAATCTTATTGGAATCGCAGCCTTCTTCTTTGGATTCTTTGGATTTCTAGAAGAAAAAAAAACGGAGAAAAAAAACTATCAAAATTTATTCAGAATTACTAATTCATAAGTATTAATTTGATGTTCAACTGCAAATATTCAAAGATTCTACCGAAAGAAGTACTTTATCACCAATTTTGTTCTGTTCTATTACTTGCAGCAGTTTCATAATTATCCAGCAACTTATCTGATTACAAAGATAGTATCCTTGATGTAGAGCACATCATTGCCAGCAAAATTAATTTCCAAATTATTAACAAACTACACAAAGAATAGAGATCCTACTATAGTGTCTTGCGGAACTCCTTTAGCCATATATAGTACTAGCAAATCAAAAATTGCTGCTTTTCGGGCATAGTTGTAATATTCTAGCTTCTGGTAATTACGAGAATCGTAGTTCTCAGTCAGGCTGAGTATATTGCACCGATTTAAAGAGGGCGACTTAACCAGATATCCAAGTGCTTCGTGTGGTACCAAAGCTGTACTGCAGGGTTTGTTAATCTTTTTGTCCAACATGCTTGGGACTTCTGAAGCCCGAAGGTGTCTCGGTCAAGGTGGGGTCATCAATGGTGGCACGTCTTGGCTGAGGTTCAGTCTATCTAGCTTCCCAAGCTGTCGGATTCGCCGTGCAGTCCTCTCTAAAGTTCAAAGGAAATGTTGACTATAAACTTGCTGTAACTGCTTCAAAACCTACATTCTTAGTTACAGTAGTCTTGGCTTTTGCTCATAGAAATTTTGAGATGACAACGTTAAAATGTTCTCTGAACGTCAGCTTTGGATCAAGTATAGTGCCGAGGTATTTTGACTTTTGTTGCCACTGAGGGAACCCCTGACATCTAAAAATTCATGACAGCATGACTTTCCAATAGCATCACACGCGAGCTCTTTGGGTTGGACCGTCATCGTTAAGTAGGCAGCTTTACAAGAATTTTAGAATACCTGTCTTTGTCTTCCCTGTACAGTTACGAACTTCTTTTGCTTTGGAAAAACCTTGCTTTCACCTTGTTTTGGTAGAAAGCCCAAGAAATTCTCTGAATAGCGAAATATTGAAAACCAGCAGCCGTGACCATAAATAACATCAAAGTAGTTCTTTGAAAACTCATAGAAGGACATCGCAACAGTGGATTTGGGATTGCCAAGTTGATTCTGCAGCTGTGGTTGGGGTAACGGAAACTGTTTTGGCTAGAGATTGATTAGCGTCCGCTGAATCAATTCCTGCAAAACAAGGACAGGTGAATATAAAATATGTAGAGAAAGAAAAATGAAAGCAAAGCTTAAGTTTTTGAGTTGTAGAATTTATTCTACCGATTCTTTTTTATCCTTTTTTGTAGCTGGAATTTCTGCAAGCTCGACCCCCCTTGTTCAGGCAATGTCAAATAAGACTAAAAGTTTCTGGATGATGTAAAGAAAATCTACCAAAACTGAGATTGCTCTTCTAACTATGCTAAGTCTTAGTTAGCAAACGTCAGAAGAAGACAAAGTTAGACAAGTTTTGCTAGGAAATGTTTGAACATCCTCCTTACCCTACAGACTCGTTATCTTCTGAAAATCATCTTTATAGACTGTTGAAAAAAACAGTTGGTGTATTTTCAGGTCGACACATGCCATATGTTTCTGTGCCATCTATTTCGACGACAACTGGGCCGTCATCATCAACCACTCACTGGAATGAGAGTTAAATTTTCGACTACTAATGTTATGTACGAGAAATGTGTGATATGAAGGTTCTAGCCAATGTTCTAGCTCAATATAAATGGTCTCGTCCTGATGGCATTGGTTGAGACTTCACAGGAAAACACTATAAGCGCCTATAGCGGCTTAGGGGCTGGTGCAGTTTGAGACTAGATTGTAGCTACTAAATTTGACTTTCTGTAGTTTTCCAAATTGTTCATCGGGAAACAGGTGAGAGGTAGCGGCGTAAGTTCAATCCAGAAATTTTATTTCATCTGGAAACAATTTTTCTCTGTCGACTGATATCAGAAAAACTAATTTTTGATTTGATTATGGTGATGATTGCTATAATTGAAAACATATTTACAACGAATACACGTTGATCCTTTATCTCATAAAGCTTCTATTGCTTTCATCAGGGATTATTGCCCATTTCCAAGGCTTCGTCTGGTATTGTAGGCATTTCTTGGTCATTAGCCAGGCCGCTAGCCTTAGCCAGATAACCTACCTCCTTTACCTATTTCCTTTACTAGAGACTGACAACATTCTCTGAGCCATTAATCCTCAGTTATGTTCCCGTCGGGAAAGTAGTTAGGAGGTCTTGGAAAAGTAGTACTTTTAGTAGTAAGTGATGTTTTTGTTCATTGTGAAGCTCTAACAATTCTAGTTGAGTCCCAAAAGAAACCATGGCCAAAAACCTTGTCGTTTACAAGAAGGAAATTCGATTTTCAACTTGAATTCATTCTTCTTAACTTTGCACATAAGAAACAGAGCCAAACAAGTACAGTCCGCTAGGATAAACACTACCTTCATAGCTTGGTAACACACTCTAGCTATTAAACAGTAATTATGAACATTCAATTTGGTACAGTAGGTCAAAAATCATACCAATTTTAATAGGCCTTACCCATTCCACAAATGCAATTTACAAATTAAGAAACGTTCGACATGTTAGTGATATTTGAAGAATACCAATGAAGTAGTAAAAAAGCTGCACACGTTCACCGCCTCGGAAAACAGAAGACAGGCTGGTCAAAAATGTTGTAAATATCTTTAACTTTCGTGTATACGAATGCCTTGTTTAGTGGTGATATGCTTCTAGTGTAGAGGGTCTTTAATTTTCTCTTGTAACAAGAAGTCGTTTGAGGATAAATCTGAAGGAGGCCAACCTATTAGTATTCTTCGCAGTTTTTTTTTGTTCGGCGGACGGCGGATTGTCTGGGAAATAATTGGTCAACATCTTGCCAAACTCGAAAAGTAATCTACATAGTAATATACATAGTCCTATCAAAATGATATCAACTACAAAGCTTGAGGAAGATCATCAAGCATCTGGGTGCAAAATTTTGACGACAAAATCTTTTTCTTCGTCATTTAACTACACCCCCTCAAAAAGTATGATTCTATGACTCACCTAGATCAGCATTTTACAAATTAATTCCAGAAATTAAGGCAAGAGATTAAAGTTAAAGTTTTTCCTGAAGCTTAATTATGCAATGATACCTCACGTGACATACATATGTATGTCTTATTCGCCTTTAAAATTTCCAGTCCAATTGCCAAAAGAAATCCACTAACCACTTCTTTTGGTAGCTCATCATAATGTGGAAAAGAAGCAGAAACCACTTGTGGATGGGCTTTTTCGACCATAACTTGATAAACAGAAGGTGTGCCAAAAACCTAACCTGGATGACTCTTTTGCCCAATCCCATTGCCAAAAGAAATCCACTAATCAGTTCATTTGGCAGTTTGCCGGACTACTAATAAAGCTCTTGCTGTGTAGTCGATATGGTTAATTGTGTATCTTATAGGCCATGGTTATAACTAACGTGGCTAAATACACTGATTTTCTTAATAATCTCGCTGCAAGTAATATTGCGTTCTTAATTATTTGCTAATAAGTAATGGTACTCGCATAATTAGTCAGAGGCAGCATTCGAACTCCATATGTCTCGTCCCTTCCCAAACAGAGATTTGTAGCTCTTACAATACGCCAGCAAGCCTGCAAACCTTAGCCTGTCTTAAGACTATTTTCATAATTCTAATTTCTTTTGGCAAAGCGACTGCGCATAAGAGCCATTCAGTAGATTTTTGTCACACCTTGTGTTTAACGAGTTATGGTCGAAAACCCCATCCACAAGTGGTTTTTGCTTCTTTTCCACATTATGATAAGCTATCAAAAGAAGTGGTTAGTGAATTTCTTTTGGCAATTGGAGTGGCCCTAAGAGTAATCCATTATATTTTTGGCATACCTTCTGTTTATCGAGTTATGGTCGAAAAACCCCATCCACAAATGGTTTTTGCCTCTTTTCCACATTATGATAAGCTATCAAAAGAAGTGGTTAGTGAATTTCTTTTGGCAATTGAACTGGCTCTAAGAGTCATCCATTAGATTTTTGGCACACCTTCTTTTTATCGAGTTATGGTCGAAAAACCCCATCCACAAGTGGTTAGTGAATTTCTTTTGGCAATTGGACTGGGCATAAAACCCACCCATTAGATTTTTGGCACATTTGTTTATCGACTTGTGGTAAAAAATCCGCATTTTTTTTTTTTTTTTGTTGTATTTGTTTTTTTTAATTCTGCTAATCTTGGGAGTGGATCGTGGATTAATTTTATTATTCGTACTATATATTATATTAGTTTATAATAATAAATTGAAAAACCCAAATAAAATTTATTACACTGTGCGACGAATGACAGGTTAGTTCATATCACTATGTACCTGTGCGGCACATCGTAGTTGTGGCTAACTTCAGCTAAGTGGTGGATCACATCATTAGAATGCCAGAGGAACAAATTCTGAATGGAGGTGATTGGGCAAAGAAGAGGAAAGGTAGATCTTAGAGAAATGACTACACAAAGTTAGATATGGGGAATAATTAAGATACATATAGCCTAGGACAGGAAAAGTTGGAAAGAAATAATTACGAAAATCGAAGCCAAGATGCTCAATGCTCACGATAGCGGATGATATAGTCATTGATGAATCAGAAAAGGCACCACGAGATCCTTTTAGAATACTAACCAATTTTAAAAGACAATCATTGAAGAAAAAGGATTATTTTTGAGAGTCAATAATAGCTTCAGAGTTCAATCAATCTTGATTGAAGACAAGCAAAACAAACATCCAGCACAAGTTGTTTTAACTAGAAGCGGCCACAAGAAAGACGATTTTCTCCGATCTAACCGAATCAAAATCCATTTTAGGAATGTTGTCGTTAGGACTGTGGTACTTTTATAGGAAATAATTATTGCTCTAATACTTAGTTGTTTATTACATTTAATTAAACTTCCCTGAAAACATTTGTGTAAATAATATGATCAAATTTAGAGGTGGTAATAATATTTCTGTTGATGTGCTAGTTTACTACACACTACATAAATTAGCCGAATAAAACGTGCAGACCTGTAAACGAACAGGTAATGGAGGATTGAGATTTATGCATATAATTTCGTTATCTTGCTGGTGAATACTAACAATTTTATTATTGAAGCATTAACGTTGTGTGGTTTATACTTTATGGCGAGTTGAAAATAAAATTAACGATCGAATAAACTTGCTTGCAGCAAATGAAGCACTATAAACGGGTATAAGTGTACGTAATAAAATTTCACTTTTTTATATGATGAATTTATATTAAAAAAACGGCAAACGTTCCTCAATTATACAATGTACTACGTCTATATCTTCGACAAAGTAACATTTAACGAATTAGTATAAGATGTTTGCATTCATTTTGTACATCCATCTCCAACCCAATTTTCGGACAAAAGCGGACGAAACGAAAATCTCCTAAAAACGTTTAAATTAGATTGTCATCCTATTCAAGCTCGCAGCGTTATACACCGGGGTCATCATTCTTTGTCAGGAACTGCTATTATTATTATTGTCCGAAAAGGCGAGTTGGGGAAGTAAAAAGCGTCCTCCTCCACGGGTTGACAGCATTATGTGTGTATTTACACAGAATACGTCTGTTGACAAACATTTTCCAAAAGAAATTTCATGGTGGCCTCGCCGCATGCGGTGTCCCGTTTCACACAGTTGTAACTGACCTTAAAGATTCGCATTCTAAGCCCGCTCCGACCGGAGGTACGTATTTATTAGTCGGGGTTTTTGGTGAAGTTGTGGGTGTTCCCAATTCTATTATCGCTAATTTCTCTCGGGTTTGTTGGTGTTTAACTCGTACATGTCAGATTTGTTTACAATTCTGTACAGAAGTATGTATAAACATAATAGCTTTAAGTAACTTTATTTTTATTAATTTATTCATAATTGACAGCATTTTTATATCGCGTTTGAAGGAATTTTAACACAAATACAGATTAATTATTACAAACATAAAAGAAGGGATGAAATCACAGTCAAAGTAACCATAACATATCCAGTACTGTATATGTTCTTAACGGTCAGGAACTGACCCATATCCCAGAATAAATGGCGAATACCATTAATATAATGGTAGCACATAGGAAACGCTAATGACATTTTAATGAAAAAGTGAAAGAACCAACCGATATTCTCCAGATGTTCCATATAATGCTCGATAGTATTTGGCATTACAATTGCAGCTAATCCGACCATAGTTAGATATCCTCCCATGGCCATTCCCATTCCCCTATGGGTGATCGAAAGCATTGCTGTCAATTGAGGAGCGTAGATCGTCAAGTGTGGCGACATCGGTCTGTTTATCCGCATGTTCTTCTCGTCGTAGCCTTCGTGTCGTGGACCTGGAGCTTTAGATATTTTCATGGTGATAGGTCTTACCATCAACATCAGGCTTTTCTGTGGGGTTACGTACTTGAATAGTGAACGGCTGGAGCATCTTAAAAATAGAGCCATTTTATTCTGGTAAATTGCAGCAGAAATGATGTGGGAATGAGTGTAGTGTCAAAATCGTGACAGATTGACGTTTTAGAACATTTATTTATTTAGATGATATGTTGCCTAGATTTTCTATGAGTAGTAATCTGTCAAAAAATGTAATGACTAATGACAGTTAGCAATCAGCTGATGGTGTAGAAGTAGAAGTTTTTTTGACTAGCACGCATAGCGTTACCATTTTTCCCTTGGCTTTTCTGGTTTAACTGCTACCT